>VWZE01013065.1:586021-614285 GCA_013396675.1 Eubucco bourcierii | reverse complement strand
AAGGAAGGAAGGGAGGAAGGAAGGAAGGAAGGAAGGAAGGAAGGAAGGAAGGAAGGAAGGAAGGAAGGAAGGAAAGAAGGAAGGAAAAAAGAAAGAGAAGGAGGATTTTGAATTTTAGTTGAGGAATTTTTTTCCACTCTGTGATCTGGAATGAATGTAACTAGTAGGAATTCTCCCTGCATCTTCTCCCTAAGCTGTAAAGATAAGGAATTGCACCCACAGAGACATGCTGAGTAGCTTCTGTTGATGGGAAATAGCAGCTGGACAGTGCTTCTGCTGAGCATGCAGCTGGAAGAGCTGGGCATTTGCCCCAGAATGCCCAAAAGCAGGCACTGTAATCAGCCAGGTTTCCAAAGCAAGAATCTTTGTGGCCACACAGGTTCATAACGGAATGCTGGTAAGAAAAGCTATGGCAAATAGCCTCAGCCTGAGCAAACACAGCTTTTCTGTGCTGGGAGCTGGCAGCTGTTGTCTTGTGCCAGCTGCACTGGCTAGAGGAGGTGCAGCTTTGGGATGTGCAGGATTTGTGCAGGCATTTGCCATTGTGGTTCAGCCTGCCTAGGTCTCAGGTATGGTGAGCTGGCTGCAAAGGCCTGACCCACAGACACTCTTCATCATTTTGCCTTGTGTTCAGAAAGCAAGTAATGGATTGGTTGCCAAATGTGAGGGAGAGCAGAGCCCTCTCTCCTCCTGGCTTAGCCTCACTCTTCCCAAACCCAGTGCCAGCAGTGGGTAAGGCTTGCTCAGGTGCAGTGAATCCACTTACAGCAGGAGAACCAGAAAGAGACTGCCCCCGCTTGGGTGGGTCTCATTTCTGTTGGAGCTGTTGGAGTTTAAGGAAAAGAGCATTCCTGTGATAAGAGTGGAGAAGGAATGTGGCGTGGCTGCCCCTCTGTGTTTGCAGCCTTGCAGGTGGCTGTTTTCTAACCACGTTTTATTGCTTTGCACCTGAGCTGGATGTTTTGATGAGCAACTGCACATGGACTCCACCATGCAAAGAGATGCTTTATGACCAAGCAGAAGAATGACTTTTCAAAGGTTTTGTTGTTTTGTTTTGTTTTCCCCAAAGACTTTTCAGGGAGGATCTGCTGTGTTATAGACAAGGAGCACTGATGGAATGAGCAGCTTTTCCTGGAAAAATTCTGTTTTGGTGTAAGGAGAGACATGGTCCACCCACAAAGATGCTGTTTTTCATGCTGCCATCGCTAGAGCTTGGGTCCTAAATTAATAGCTCTTACTGCTGAAGTGTTGGGAAAAGGCTGCTATTATAGTAAGGAGCATAATTAAAAAGTTGTTTTGGAAAAACAGGAACATCTACTTTTCTGTACTGCCTTCCTGGGCAGCTCAGGCTCCTGAGGAGAATGAGCTGGCATCGTCTGAACCTCTGCAGCGGGAAACTGAGGTTGGAGCTGTGCTTAGAGCTCTGGTCAGCTTTGGCTGTAAGATGGTTTGATGTAGCTCTCACACATTGCTCAAGGAATTTGCTGGAATGATGCTTGCACAAGATGAAAACACTTTTTTTAAAAAAAATAATTTTTATTTTTTTGCCTTAGAGAAGTGCTATAGACACTGAGGTGGGGAGCTGAAGGGTGGTGTGGTGGGGGGGCCACTGGAGTAGCAGTAAGTTGAAAAATCAATATATAGAAAAGATAAAAAAAAAAGAAAGGCGGGAGAAAAAAGAAAACTAGGGAAAAAACAGGGGGAAAAAAAAGGAAAAGACAAAGGTGGGGAGAAAGAAAAAAAAAAGTAAGAAGGACACATGGGGAAAAAAGGGGGGGAAAAAGGAAAAAAGCAAAAGCAGGCAAACCCAGGAGAATAAAGAAAAAAGGGGGGAAAAAAAAAAAAGGAAAACCAAGGGAAAAGGGGACGGAAAAAAAGAGAAAAAAGCTGCAGAAAGAGCAGGGAGCCGCGGGGGCAGGAGCCGTGGTGGCGGCGGGGCGGTGCGGCCAGCANCGGGGCATGGCCCTGGCCCCGGTCCCCGCTCCGGCCCCGGCCGGGCCGCCGCCGGGGGGCACGTCGGCGGGGGAGATGGAGAGCTACTACTGCCTGCTGCGGGCCGCCGCGCTGCTGGAGGCCGCCGCCGCCGGTGAGTCCCGGGGCTGCTTGACCCCCGCGGGGCCGGGCGGGGGCACAGGTGTCCGGGGGTTCCCCGCGGACCGAAGGTCTCTCCCTGAACATCCCTGTCGCCCCGGGGAAAGCGCCTGGCTCCCGGCTCTGCTGACGCCGGAGCGGAGGAGCCCACGGAGTCCCGCTCGGTAGCCGCTGTCACTCGGGCTGAGGGGTGGACAGGGGATAAGGGTGCCAGGGCAGGGCGGGCAGAGGTCGTGGCGCTCCGGTGCGGCTGCCTGGGAAGTCCCTGGGGAAGTTTATGGCAGCAGGGCTGGTGGGGACTGGGCGTCACTGGTTTTGGTGGGTCGCAGGATCGCTTCGGGTGGGAAGGACTTTTGGGCGCATCGCGTAGAACAGGCTCGGGTTTAAGGGGAGGCTGTTTCACACTGTGCTGCCGACGTGTCCTCAGTGCAGCCTGGTGCTCAGAATGCGTTTGGAAGAAAGGCACCTGTTCGGCGAGCAGAAGGGTGCCTGCCCGTGCCAGCCCCCTTCTCACACTCCTCATGGCCAAAACTAAAGAAGCCTTCACTGAGAAGCTGCCTCTGAACCTGATGGCTGCGATGTGCCCTTTCCCAGTCTCCTTAGAGGAGCAGCAGTAGATGTGTCAAGCGTGTCTCTCTGTCAGGCTCCCCTTTCCTTATTCTCCCCCTCCATCCTTCAAACACCGTCCAACCTCCGGCTGTGCTGCGGAGGGCACGGGGTTGTACCGGTGTTGCTGTGGTTTTGTGGCCGCACACCCTTAACGTGAGAAGCAAATGCAGTCTGAGCCCTTGCCCTCAGACTGCGTGAGGTGCTCTTGTGCCTCAGCCATGTTCCCTCTGACGGACAATGATCTGCTCATGAACTGAGTGGAGCCCTGACTCTTGTCATTTTGTTTGCTTGTGGTCAGAACAGGGTTTCCTTGAGGAGACATCCTTGACAATGCAGGACAAGTAGTGGCATCTTGGGTGAGTCCAGCCTCACTAGTGGATTCCTACCTTGTCAGTAGGCAAGGCACTCATCATTCCTTATTTGTTCACAGCTGGCAGAGAGCTTGGAGCTGTGCCAGGCATGTCTAAGACACACTGACACAAAAAAAGCTTCCAGTCTAATTCCAGTTTGCTTGACCTCTTTGCACAGCACAGTTTGTGGCACAGGAGGAATTTACTGGGGAGTAAGTCACAAGTGAGGACTTTACCAGTGTGTCACCTGCCCCTTGGGAGCTGCTTATGTGTGTGTGCTCTTCTAGGATCATGCCCACTACAGCACCTTCCACTCTGCTGCAGGTGTCCTGCCCACCAGACCCGTGCTTGCCTCTCTGCCTGCCTACACTCTGCCAGTGGAGTAGGAAAATGCAGACAGGGTGATGATGGTCACTTAGCTACACGAGTGGATGGACAAAAAAGAAGGCAGATGCTCCTTACAGAAACATAGAATTGTTCTGGTTGGAAAACATCTCTAAGATCATCAGGTCCAACTATCGACCCAACACCACCATGGCCATTAAACCATGTCCCAAAGTATCACGTCCACACATTTCTTGGGTACCTGCAAGGATGGTGAATCCACCACTTCCCTGAACAGCCTTTTCCAATGCCTGACTACTTTGAAGTGAAGGCATTTTTCCTCCTCTCCACCCTAAACCCTGCCCTGGTGCAATTTCAGGCCATTTCTTCTCGTTCTACCACTTGTTACTAAGAGGAAGAGGCTGATCCCCACCTGGCTTGAATTCCTTTCAGGTGGTTGTAGAGAGCACTGAGATTTCCCCTCAGCCTCCTTGCCTCCTTTTACTGGTGTCAGCAGTGAGACATCCACAGTTGCTTGAACAGGAGCTAGGTGACACAGGGATGGGGACACAGCTGGGGAATGTTTTCTGTCAGCAGTGTTGAGGGAAGCTGGGTGAAAGCACGCAGCGGACTTCTCGTGAGCCCTGTCTTCTAACCAGCTCTTGGCAGATGACCTTTGCATAATGCTCATCTGAAATCAAAATATCTCCACAAAGGCATGCTTGTGTGGTTATAGCTGCAGGCTCTGGACACGTGATGTGGCATTTACAGAGGTTCTTAAAATGTGATATCGGAAAAGATAGAGTTGAGTGAAGTTCTTTAAATCATGAGATTAAAAAATAAAGCACAATTTGTGGTGTTTTTTTGTTTTTTCCCCCCTCATTGCTGATTTCTGAACACTCGTCCTTATCTGAGGCCAGATTTTAACCATTTCCCTTCACACTTCAATGCTGGAAACTCGTTGGCCATTTCTAGTAGGAGGCGTCTGGCTTACAGTGAGATATGAGCATGTAAATCCCAAGCCTTTTACACCATACTCATCTCTAGAATGATTTGTGCTCCCGTGGATTGCTGCAGGAGTACAGGGCCAGCAGCCTCTGAAAGCTCTGCCCTGCTGTCAGCTGGACCCCTTTGGGTGGACCACAGAGGAATAGTAGTCTGGTATAGCAGCCAGTAGTACGTGGGAAGTGCTTCCTCTCCCTGCATCACATTTGTTACAACTGCCGCTTAATGGTTTGTCATTCACTTACCAGGACAAAAGCAAAGTGACAGCAGGGCTGTGTGGGAGGGAAGCAACTGAGGTGTAAAATATGGTGGGGGAAAGAAGGAGTCTTGCTAGAGTGCTGTCTTTGCCACCAAACTGGAGGACACTTGGAGACGTGGAGCGTCTCCTGTGTGCCTGGAGACAGGGAGTCCAGAACTTGGGATATTGCTGCTGGGCACGCTTGTGGTAGGAGCCTTTTGTTGAAGTTGGTTTGGGCAGGTAGGACTTGCAGGGAAACCCCAGAGTTGCAAGCTGGGCAGGTACCCTCAGCCTCATCCTTCAAATGGGCAGCTTGATGCTGGCTGGCACTTGTTACAGTGATGGTGGTCCTTTCACATATATAACAAATAGAACTCATCCCCCTCAGCTTGTTCTGCTGCCGAAGCCTCAATCATCTCATCTGCCAGCTTCCCTAACGCAGTAAAATGGAAGGCTATTGCCAGGCTAGGGGCAGAGGAACAGGAGTGTGAGGAGCTGTGGTGTGGAAGTGCCTGGGTGTGCCTGTCGTTTTCCTCCTGGGTGATGATAGCCTGGGTTTTACAGTGAGGCTGAGTCAGGAGTTCCCCGGGGCACCTGCAATTACCCAGCTGCTGCTCCGTGGGTGTCAGTCCCAGGGCTGGGTGGTGTGAGACAGTGAACACCAGTGATACCTGCCCCTCCTCGCTTTCCATGCCACTGCCTTTCTCTTGTGGCAGGAAAGTGGTTAGCTGGAAGTGCAGATGTGCTCTGGCTCAGCAGGGGAATGCCAGAGTTGAGCACTTCAGCTTTTCCTGAATTGAAAATGGGAGTAAGTTTCCCTCTCTTAGCAGCTGAGTTTCCAGAGGATGCCATTCTGGGAACCTGGCCCTTTTGAGTTAATTTCCTGGCTACGAAAGCAAAGAAATTATTCCAGTGACTTCAGTGAACTTAATCCCAGATTCCTAGGCAGGTGATGGAACTCGAGGATTTACTGCCCCTGTGTCTCCCAGGAGTTACTTTGTGCACAGACCTGGAATGTAGCTTGGAAAAAACAGTGCTTGCATGGTATTGAATGATGGTGGGAAAGTTGGTGATGTTTGTGTGTTTCTGTTTGGCTTTGGATGTCTTTTGTGCTGAGTGGGCTCTGGACTGGATGCTGGTTATGTTGGTTGGGACGGTGTGTACTGGTGGCAGATGCTAAATGCACCTTCTCCTGCACAGCTGGGAAATGTGCTTGGTGCTGGTGTGCAAACAGCTGTAAACTCTTTCTTCAGTTTCCCCTGAGGGCAGAGTGCCTGAAACTTGGAACAGGAGAAAATTGAAAGTACATTGAAGCTCCTCAGTATTAGAAACAAGCTTCTTGACTCCCACACTGTGCTTGAACACCCACTGCAGGGGTGGGCGTTGAGAAACTTTTACCAGCGCTTCTTGCAGTAGATGTACATTCATGTATAGCTGAGCTGGCTTTTAGCTTCCAAATTTTGCTTAGTTTGGGGTGATATGAGAAGATAGCTTTTCTGACTCGGCATGAAAACATCAGAGCATCCAATGTTTTGTTCTCTCATATTGGTGGATTCGCCACAGCAGTAACAGGAGGTAACACATAAATCTCATTGCTATTTAGCTTAGTTTTGCCTTGCCTTTTCTGGGTAAAGCTTTCACAGGTTGCCAGCTGTTAAACCTAGATTGGAAGAGACATCGCCCAAAAAGTCCTCCATGATCCTCACATTCCTCCTGGACCTTTTAACCTCCCCTGAGCATCCTCCTCTTTGCTGGCAGCACTGCTCAGCCCTGATTCTTGGGGACTTTCCACGTTGTATCAGGGGATGACTCTCCTATGAATGTGGAAGGAATGGCTGCACTTTGTCTGGGATCCTTCCCTGGCTGCACCTGGTCCTGCCAACAGCCATGACCTGTGGTCAGCAGGAATGAGGTTTTGCCAGTTCTGTGTGCTGGTGAGTGACACTGGCTGTGCTGGTGCCCTGAGTGCTCCTGCTCTTTCCCACCCAGTGCTTCCTTGCCAGTGGTTGCTGGAGGGATGCCCAGGAGCAGGAGTCTCCTGTTTCAGGGCTCAGAGGCTCAGCCACAGGGCCTGATCCAGCATCACTCTGCGCACGCCTAGACCCAGTGCCACCCGATCCCTCTTTGGCTGCCCTGATCAGCTCCTGTGTAAGGTGATGATTCAGCTGGTCCTGTGAGGACATTCTTCCATGGGACAGGCACGCTGCCTACGTGGTGGTCCACAAACCTGGGCTGTGCTGAGTTAACATTTTCTCCCTATCACTTTTCTTTGTTCCTAAAATCCACCGTGTTTTCTGTTGCATTTGTATTCTTATCCCCAGCATACATAAATCTAAGCCTCTTGAAAAGGCCATTCTAGTTTTTTGGAAGCTCCACTCCTTTGTTGCTATATGGTTTCGTAACCAAGCCCACTTCCAAGTTCAGGTGGTGGGGGATGCCTGCCTGTGCTGAAGCATCACCTGCAGATAAGCCCTGGAAGGTCTCAGGGGAGAAGCATAGCCTCTGGGTCAGAAGGAAGGACCATCTGGTGCCATATCCTGCCTCCTACACTGTACTGGAGCTGGTGCTTGGGAGGAAGTAAAAGAAAGAGCTTGCAAACAGAATGAGCCTTGCCTTAAAATATTCTCCCAAGTCTGACAAAAGATAATGTAAGCAGTTGTCAAACCAGGCATGGTGACCAACCCATTGTGCCATGTGATGGTCTCACCCTCCTGGGTCTTTCCACAGCCTTTCTGAAGCCCTGAGTGTATTTGATGTTTCCTTGTCTGATGTGACTGCTTTGATTTCCTGTTTGTGGCATGAGTGGTGCTCTTGGTAAAGCTCAAGCCACGATTTTCACTTAGGCATGCTCACATGTGGATGTTTACTGTGGCAGTTCAGGAATAGGGTCAGCCCATGTGCCCATGGAGGGTGGTGGCTGTAGCAGGGAGCCAGTGCTGGTGGCTGTCCTCAGCAGGGAATGGTTTTGCCAGGGGCTGGGTTCCTTTGAAATGGTGGTGTGGTGGCTGCTGCTGTGCGTTTCTCCCGTCTGGCTCTGAAGGAGGTGTTTTACTGCACACTCACTTCCAAAGCAATCTCTCTGAGGGCCACCCATGCCTGGCTGCCAGCATCATTGGACTCCTGGCAGCTCCAGGGGTGGCCTCACTGCCACCTGTAGCCTGGGGTCCAGAGTGTGTTTCAAGCACCAGGACTACCATCCCCCTCTAAATACACCCTGTCTGTCCACAGCTCCCACTGTGTTCCTGGGGTACAGCTCTTCCTACACCTCTGCCATCCCTTGTGCCCTGTATTGTGCTGCTACTCTTTCCAGGAGGGGTTTGAGGTAGCCTCTCAGCCACCCCACAGGCATGGGTTTTGCAAACAGCTCTGCCAAGCTGACAGTGTCCCAAGAGATTGGCGTCTGGCAGGTGGAGGTTTGCCATCAGGCTGTTGACAGAAAAAGCCAAGGAGCCCCAAAAAGTCAACTGCATTGTGGGCTGCATGAAAAGACACGTGGTCAGCAGGTCAGGGAGAGTGATTCTGCTCTTGTGAGAATGCACCTGGAGTACCACATCCAGCTCTGGAGCCCCCAACACAAGAAGGACATGGATCTGTTGGAAAGTGCCCAGAGGAGGCCACAAAGATGATCAGAGGGCTGGAGCACCTCTCCTATGAGGACAGGCTGAGGGAGTTGGGTCTGTTCATCCTGAAGAAGAGAAAACTCCAGGGAGACCTTAGAGCAGCCTTCAGTACCTGAAGGGTCCTGCTGGGGAGGGACTGTTCATAAGAGTCTGGTGACAGGACAAGGGGCAATGGTTTTAAACTGGAGTAGGATAGTTTTAGATTGGACATTAGGAAAAAGTTCTTTATTATGAGGAAGGTGAGAAACTGGAATGAGTTGCCCAGAGAAGTTGTGGGCTCCTCATCCCTGGAAGTGTCTAAGATCAGGCTGGATGAGACTTTAGGCAATCTGGGAGGTGTCTCTGCCTGTGGTAAAGGAGTTGAAGCTAGATGATCTTTAAGGTGCCTTCCAACTCAAGGCATTCTGTGATTCTGTGATCTTCCTCAAGATCAATCCATCATGTTTTCCGGAAAACGAGGCATTTCTACACCTAAACTCATGGGTGATCCTTCTCTCCAGATGAAAACCTGCCTTTAGCTGGCTGTAGTTACAAACCAAGTGCTGCAGGCTGAGCCCAGGGCTCAGGGGATGCAGATGCTCCTGTGCAACCCCTGCACAATGAGGTATGGTATGAGCTGTCCCCACGGGCACAGAGGGGACAAAGGAGCTTGCAGCACTCGAGGGTGTTACTGAAGCTTTCTGCCATAAATATTTAATAGGTCTTTTGTGTCGCTGGCTTGGCACAGAGAATGGCTGCACCACCTGGAATTACAAACTGGTGAGTGTGCCAGGCTTTAATGCAGCTGCAGATTGTTCTTACACCTGAGGTGGGTAAAGGTGGTTCTACTCCATGTGACTGCCCAGGACAGCAACAGGACCTCATCTTTGCTGCAGGTACCTACAGATAGAGGAGTGGTTATGTGTCGGGGCAGATGCTTGAGCAGCTGAACATGATTTTGGTGCATATGAGGGTGTGTGCAGCTCAGAGCTGCTGTTAGAAGTGACTAATGATCACACATACATCTGCAGCATACCTGAGATCACTTGCAAATGCAGAAGAGGACCATAGCTGGTTTTACACTTTGCACCATAAGTCTGTAAGTTTCTTTAGCAACTGGAACTTTTTGGGCATGGAGAGGAGATTTGTTTGATGCAGGATGTGCTTTATGTGGGGGTATTCCACACGTGGGGAAGAGGTCCCACCATGTCTAAATCTGTCTCCAGGCTGTTATTTCAACTATAAAGGTGTAATTGCAGCATAAGGCTGTTAAAGCCCATATCTTCTGCAGCTCTGAAGGGCTGGTGGAACTGAATAGGAGTGTCTCTTATTACCAGGAGCCTCTGTTGTTCTGCCTTTTGGAAGTCCTTGCTGTGGGATCTGCCAGTCCCTGTGAGCTAATGTGCTGCAAACTGACTTGTAGGGGAAAATGATCTCTTGGCCTCAGGGTGAAAACCATCAAGTCCTAGCTGATGGACTTGAGGGCTGATGCTGAGACCTTCAGTTCTTTGCTGCATCTAGAAACCAGTCTTGTGGTGTGTGGAGACCATTTCTTAGCCAGGGTTAGTTCACCAGGGGTTTTAACACCTGCCTTTTGATGCCAGCTCTCACACTACATGTATGGATGTGGACACCTCCATCAGCTTGATGGAGAAGGGCTGCAGGGTTCTTTTCTGACGTGCTGGTGGCCCTTTGCTAACACCATGCCCTGCTGGCACTTGTGCCTATTGCCGTTTGCAAATGAGAAATTTGAGCCAGGGGAGTAACAATTTGCTCCTGGCTACTCAGGAGTTTAATCTTACAGGCAGGAATCAGCCTCAGGACCTTGGCTGTTGGTTCTCTGCTTAGACCAGGTCCAGTAAATCATGTTTTGGTGAATAGAGCAGGTGTTGTTGAAGAGCACAATGTCCTATTCTCAGCTACACATTCTTTAATGAACGTGCAGTTTGGCATGGTACCTCCATCAGTGTTGTGCCTTCAAGTCAGCCACCAGCCCCCTCCTGGCTCTGGTTCCCATGAGCACTGTGCAAACACCTGCTCTGTGTGTACACAGCCTTGCATCCTGCTCCTGGGCAGGTATGGAGCAGGACAGAGAGGTAGATCCAGTGAGGAAAGAGCATCATATTACACCAGGGAGATGTTTATGTTGGATCTCAGAAGAAGCTTTTTCCCTGAAAGGGTTCTCAAACACTGGCACAGGCTGCACAGGGAGGTGGTTGAATCCCCATCCCTGGAGGTGTTTAAAAGAGACAGAGATGTTGTGCTGAGAAATGAGTTTTGGAAACAGTCTTGGTACAGTTAGAGAACAGTTGAACTTGATGATCTTAAAGGTCTTTCCAAACCAAAACCACTCTGTGAGTCTATGTGG
Source organism: Eubucco bourcierii (assembly GCA_013396675.1). Taxonomy (NCBI): domain Eukaryota; kingdom Metazoa; phylum Chordata; class Aves; order Piciformes; family Ramphastidae; genus Eubucco; species Eubucco bourcierii. Next base: position 603,701 of record VWZE01013065.1, on the reverse strand, counting down.
AAATTGAGATCCTACTCCACGTATGAGGTTGTTGGTGAAGCTGCTATCTGGAGATAATGTGGCTGGAGCATGATCCCTGGAAGATTCTGGGTGAAGTGGTGCATGGGCAGTAGCAGCAGCAGCCTGTGTGCCTGCCTGCTCCTGCCCTGCTGCCAGGGTGAGGCACTTGTCACTGCACTGTGCCTGTGGACAGGCTTTGTGCAGACCTCATGCCAGCATACCGCCCGCAGGAGGACAGCTTTCCAGGCAGTGTAAAGTGCTGTGTTTAATAACTCTGCCTTGCTCTCTGGACACGGTGTGTGGATAGGCACAATGGTGAGGGCACACCTGGAGTATTTAACAAGGCCAAGTGCTGGGTCTTTCACTTGGGTCACAACAAACCCATGCAAAGCTACAGGGTTAGAATAGAGTGGCTCAAAATTGTGCTGGCAGAAAAGGACCTGGGGGTGTCGGTGGACAGCTGGCTGAATGTGAGCTAGTGTGTGCCCAGATGGCCAATAAGGCAAATAGCATCCTGCTCTATATCAACAACAGTGTGGCCAGCAGGACCAGGAAGAGATTGTGCCCCTGTGCTCAGCATTGCTGAGGCCACACCTTTGAGTCCTGGCTTCAGTTTTGGGCCCCTTGCTCCAGGAAGCACATTGAGGTGCTGGAGCATGTTAAGAGAAGGGAAATGAAGCTGGTGGAGGCTCTGGAGAACAGTGCTGGTGAGGAGCAACTGAGGGAACTGGGCTTGTTTAGTTTGGAGAAAAGGAGGCTGAGGGGAGACTTCATTGCTCTCTACAACTCCCTGAAAGACAGTTGAAGAGAAATGGGTGTTGATCTTTTCTCCCTCGTAACAAATCCTAGGAAAAGAGGAGTTGCACCTGGTTAACCTGCTTTAGGGAACACTGCTTTATCAGGGTGGTTGGACTGGATTACCTCCAGAGGTTTCTTCCAACCTCCACCATTCAATGATTTTCATTGTGTATTTGGGTTGAATCCAAAATCTTTTGAAGTTGCTGTGATGGTTTGGGAGTTACCTACCCCACCCCCCACTATGAAAAAAAATCAGCCAGACTAGACTCAGCGGCTGGAAGCTAAGGAATGAAGCTATATTTACAGCTTAGCACAGTGTACAAGCAGATATTTACAATGTATGTATATATATATGTGTGTGTGTGTGTGTGTGTATATATATATATATATATATAACTTTATACAGAAATATACAAGTTAAAGGTAATACAGAAACACAGTCCCCTCCCCCAGAAATCAGAGTCCCCAGGAGGGGCTCCCAACCACCCTTCCACCTTCTTTCCACCCCTCTACCTTACCCCAGGGTCTGCCTTACATGCAAGATGAGTTTGGGGGATGAACAAGGTGAGGTTAGAAGCAGAGTGGTTAGTTAGGTTACTCAGCAGAAGGAAGACAAGGCTCTCAGAGAGGGAGACTCTCTGCCTTATCTATATTTGTGTTCATGTTCTTATACAAGCCTATGAGTGAAGTAGACATCACCATTGTTTTTCTTTTCACAGCCTATAATACAATTTTTTTTCATTAAAATATTCCAATTAGCCTCAAACCAGCACAGTTGCTCAGTGAGGAAGTAAAGCAGTTGGGACCACACTGGGGCAATGGGGACTCAGCTTTCCTGCGGCAAGCTGGGGTCCTGCCCACTGCTGTAGGGTGGGTTTCTGTTGTTCTTCCTGGAAGAGCTCTTGGGATTTTGCAGATAATTAAATGTCAAGTGAAACTGTTCTTTTCCACAGTGAGTGCCCCTAGCCATGGGCTGGAGGGTCCCTCCTTTGGAGTGTTTTCAGTGGGTGCAGCAATCTGGAGTGTTGAGGTGACATAGTGAAACATGGTACATTGGTCTTTCTCCTCAGGTACAGGACTTTGCTTCTGTTCTTTGCCCCAGTGAATTTTTAATTTTGCAAAGTGGAGCAGCTTCAGGAGGAGAAGCCAAGCAGGCCACTGTGTTGTGTTGTGTTTGTGGTTGGGGCATTATGCTCTAAGGGATTTCTGTCTGAAATGAAATGGGTCAAGAACTGGCTAGAGAGCCAGGCCCAGAGAATGGTGGTGAGTGGTGCCACATCCAGTTGGCAGCTGTCACGAGTGGTGTGCCCCAGGGATCAGTCCTGGGCCCAGTCCTGTTCAATATCTTCATTGATGATCTGGACCACGGGACTGAGTCTATCATCAGTAAGTTTGCAGATGACACCAAGTTAGGAGCAGGAGTGGATCTGTTGGAGGGTAGGAGGCCCTGCAGAGGGACCTGGACAGGCTGGATGGGTGGGCAGAGGCCANCAGGAGCAGGGAGGTTATTGTGCCCCTGTGCTCAGCACCAGTCAGGCCACACCTTGGGTCCTGTGTCCAGTTCTGGGCCCCTCAATTCAAGAGAGATGTTGAGGTACTGGAAGATATCTAGAGAAGGGCAGCAAGGCTGGTGAGGGGCCTGGAGCACAGCCCTGTGAGGAGAGGCTGAGGGAGCTGGGGGTGTGCAGCCTGCAGAAGAGGAGGCTCAGGGCAGACCTCATTGCTCTCTACAACAACCTGAAAGGAGGTTGTAGCCAGGTGGGGTTGGGCTCTTCTGCCAGGCAACCAGCAACAGAGCGAGAGGACATAGTCTCAAGCTATGCTGGGGGATGTATAGGTTGGATATTAGGAGGAAGTTCTTGCCTGAGAGAATGGTTGGCATTGGAATGGGCTGCCCAGGGAGGTAGTGGAGTCACAGTCTCTGGAGGTATTAAAAAAAACAAACCTGGATGGGGTACTTAGTGCCATGGACTGGTTGGTTGGATAGGGCTGGGTGATGGGTTGGACTGGATAAGCTTGGAGGTTTCTTCCAGCCTGGTTGATTCTATGATTCTATTCCCACTCCTGTGCACTTCTGATCAGACAGGATTCTTAATCCTCATGGCCAGCCTAGCTTGTGCTGCATCAGCTGTTCTGGGAGGCTCACACCAATGCTGGCCTTGGACAGGGTGCTCATGGCAATTGGAAGAAATCCTCTTTACTGAAACTCCCCAAGCAGCAGACCTTCCTGCAAATGCTGCTGGTTTGTGTAGGTCTGTGTTGTGAATGGTGTGAAGCTCAGAGGAACTTTTGGAGACAGGTGGACCTTGCTATGATGGACCAACCTGGACAGATGGTGGCTGATGACTGCATTTAACACAGAAAATCACCAAGAGAAGTGGAAATAGGCTGTAAATGTGCTGATCTGCAGGCTGCCTTGCCATCAAAACCATGCTGGTTTGTTAGGTGTAGATGTTCAAACGGACAAGCAGCAGAGAATCATAGAATCATAGAATGGTAAGGTTGGAAGGCACCTCAAGGATCATCTAGTTCCAACCCCCTGCCATAGGCAGGGACACCTCCCACTAGTACAGGTTACTCAAGGCCTCATCCAACCTGGCCTTGAACACCTCCAGGCAGATCAAGCAGAGAACAAGAAGCTCAATGTGATCCTTTACCCTTTCCATTTAATTTCACTTCAGGTTTGTTTCCTAGGGCAGGAACCCTTACATGAAAAGCTGTTCTTCATTCACAACAAAGCCATCTCCAAATGAGTTTGATAGCTACGAACAATATTTGGTCAGTGCTGTCAGGTGTAAGGCACTGTTCCATCCGCTTGGCAGATGTGTCACACAGCTGCTGTGGGCCTGCCAAGGTTGGCAAAGAAAAGAAAACAATGGTTACCAAAGAGCAAAGCACTTCAGAGTTTAACTGAGTTTTACAAGAGGAATTCGGACTCAGACTGTAGCTGTCCCCTCTCTGAACGTCACCGCAGACCTCCACCAGAGGTGGAAGTCCCACTGTGCTTGAATTGTTCTTACAACTGCAGTCCATGCCATGGCCTGGAGTTAGGTTCCTGTGGAGAGGACCCAGCAACGTGTTATGGACTGTGCACACCAAATGATGGGCACAGAGCAGAGTCAGAGGGGTTCCCTGCTGAGCCACAACAGTTTTTCTCGGCAGGGTAGAGAGCTCTGTATTTCCCCTTTGTCTTTTCCATGCTTAGCTTCATGTGTCCTCCAAAACTCTGTCATGGCAACGGTCTCCTCTGTGGAGGAGTCTCTAAATGTGCTAATTGCAGCAGCATTTTATAAATACTCAGTTTGGAGCCTATATAAAAAATGTCACTATGGCATTGTGACAACTGATCATCCAGATGCTGCTTGCTTCCAGCAGGACCCTAAAGCCTGAGGTTGTACTAAGTGTGTGGATGGCAGAGTGGTTTGTCAAGTGCTCAGGGATGAAGTGACACGGGGTGGGGTGGGTTCAAGCCTGATTTTGTAACAGCACAGCTCTGTTCTCTAGTAGCTGGTGATCACAAAGCCTCTTTTTTTTTAGCAGAAAGAAAGTAGGCTTGAATGAAACCTTGGTTCCCTCCATCTTGTGCAGAAGAAGATACAAGCTGGCTGTGCTGTTCATAGCCAGTGCTGGGCAGTACCTCAGGGTCTTTTCTGTCCTGTTCCAAGAGTGTCCTGCAAATAAGAAATCCCCAGTTTGCTAAAGAACATCGACTGGAGCTTTGTTTGAGAGCCAGATGTGTTTGGTGCCCCACTGCCTTTCTCTGCTCTTTATCCAGAGGCTAGAGTTTGAGGACAGAGGTCATGCTTCTGTGCAGGATTTGTAGCAACATCCAGCTGATGTGCCACAGGCACAACCAACACGCTGGTGTGGTGCCAGCACTTCATTTTCCTTCACATTTTGCTCAGGAGGTTTTGTAGAGTGGCCAAGGCAGAACGAGTGATGAGTTGGCCAAGGAGTGGCTCTAATGAGACCACAATGAGCCTGTTGTTGTGCCTTGACCTTATCAAATGGCAGCCATCCTGCTCCTCCTTCGCTCCTTGGGTTCTCCTAGCCCACAGGAGATGGAAAGGGTTTGTGAGGAAAGTGTTCCTCAAGCCTTCATTGCCTAGGGTAAAATACTCCCACATAGTTATTTTGGGTGCTCAGCTTAGAACTGCTCAGAAGGGTCTGATTTTCTGAAGGTGCTGAGTGCCCTCTTCCCCTGAGAAAGAAGTGGCTTGAAGTTGTAAGGGTGCTGTAGGAATCTGGGTCTCTACCTCTGTGCCAAAGTGAAGGATGAAACTCCCAGTGGAATAAAATATTGAGGAGCAAGGTCCTTGCTGGAAACTGTGACTCCTGAGCATGGTACCAACCTGTCATATGGTGCTTTGCTCCTCAACCCCGAAAATGCCAGGTCCACTTGCCAGCACGGCCCTGGTGATACTTGCCAAGCTGATGTACTGTGTGCTGTGGTCTTGGCCCACACCCATGTTTGCAGAAGGCACAGCACAGCCTGTCCTACTGCAGCCCCCACCCCAGCACAAACTGGATTAAAACATCAGCTGGATTTTGCCATTTCCATGATGATCACTGGGGTCATGGACCCCAAGACTCAAGAGAGACATGAGAGAAGTACTGCTGGATTCTGGGGTTAAAGGATGCGCTTTGAGGATGATGTTTCATTTTTGGAAAGCATGGGTTGAAAACATCTGTGGAAAAATGCTACTTTTTTCCAGCTATGGTTGTCTCCAGCTTAGCTTAAGGCTTCTGAAACTTCTAAATTTTCTTTTACACCATGCAAAGGTTAACTTCTTTTTTCCCCAGCCTCTTTCTTGGATGTGGGCTTTTGTCTTGTGTTTCCCAAGACCCTCATGTTTAATATCATCGACTTTTATGTGTTGGAGATCGTTAAGTTATTAAATGTGATTTTTATCAGTATAAAACTATTGACCTGTCAAAAAAAAAAAAAAGAACTGCTAGAGAGGAAATCTACTGCTCCTGCTTGTCCTCAGCATAGGTGAAGTAGTTGAATGGGAGAGAAATATTTGAAGTATCTTGCAAGACAAACCTTATTTCTTACCACAACCAATTCTGACACTTGTTAAAACCAGGAATGTTTCTGCAGATGCCAGTGGGACTCAAGCTTGATCTTTAACAAACAAAAATAACATTTTTATCTACAAGAGGACAAATGAGAAATGTGAGCATAGAAGAGCAGAGAGCAGCCTGTGGCTGTGGGGGGGACTGCAGGAGGCAGAGTTGCCCAAGCTCATGCAGCTCTGGACCATGGTTGGTCTGGGTTGATGGAAAGCTCAACATGAGCCTGCAGTGTGAGTGCAGCCCAGACAGCAACCGAATCCTTGGCTGCAGCAAGAGCAGTGTGGGCAGCAGGGCAAGGGAGGGGATTCTGCCCCTTTGCTCTGCTTACCTCAGACCCCACCTGGAGTCCTGTGTGCAGTTCTGGAGCCCCCAGCACAGGAAGGACATGAACTGTTGGAGCGGGTCCAGAGGCGGCCATGAAGATGCTCAGAGGGCTGCAGCAGCTCTCCTATGAGGACAGGCTGAGAGAGTTGGGGCTCTGCAGCCTGGAGAAGAGAAGGCTTCCAGGAGACCTTAGAGTAGCCTTCCAGTATCTGAAGGGGGCTACAGGAAGGTTGGGGAGGGATTATTTACAAAGTCTTGCAACGAAAGGACAAGGGGCAATGGGTTTAAACTGGCAGAGGGGAGATTTAGACTAGATGTTAGGAGGAAGTTCTTTCCGGTGAGGGTGGTGAGACACTGGCACAGGTTGCCCAGGGAGGTTGTGGCTGCTCCCTCCCTGGAGGTGTTCAAGACCAGGTTGGATGAGGTCTTGGGTGACCTGTACTAGTGAGAGGTGTCCCTGCCTATGGCAGGGGGTTGGAACTAGATGATCCTTGAGGTCCCTTCCAACCTTACCATTCTATGGTGTTGCAGCTCCCTAAAGCTGGTTAAAGGATTGAAAAATCCATAAGTAAAGTAGAAATAACCAGAAAGCTTTTGGAAAAGTGAAATAGAATAACTATTGATTATGTTGGAGTGTGCTGAAGTGTGCAGACTGTGTTGTTTAAAACAGCTAAAAGATTACTCCCTGGGACCGACTCTGTTAAAATAATCAGTGTTTTAAATGTGATTATCAGAAAGCACAAAGACTTTAATCTGTATAGATGTGCCTTAAGGACATTTATTTGCAGCAACAGGGATGTTTAATTTTGAGCTATTGTTCCATTTACAGGTAATCCAGAAAAATGTCTACCAGCTAGAAGCATCTCTTGTGTTTAGTCAGTCTGTTGGTCTTTTTTTTTTTCTTTTCCTTCTCCCAGAGAAAGGTGAAAATTATGTGTGTTGATCCGATCTGCTTCACTGCCACTGAAATGGTCAACCTGCTAAATATGGCAATGAAACAGCCTCTCCCATTATTTAATTAAAAAGAAATCTAATAACTGAACCTAAGAACAACAGCTTTTCCAGTGCACATGGCCCCATGCCAGATGAAAACATGATTTCCGAAGCTCATTTGCTCAAAATTAAAGACTGTAACAGTCTGAAAACCCAACCCAGCAGTGGCTGCTGCTGTTCCCAGTGAAAGCTAAGCCCATTACTCTGCCAAGCCTAGGAAGCACTGGGGAAATGTGCAAACAAAGGAGTAAAATTCCAAACCACAAAAATTAATATTGGAGATGTCCTGGTGAGGGGAGAGTGCTCCGGTATCCAGCAGTGTTCCCTTAGCACATTTGATAGAATACATTTGCTGCTGACCTGTGGCATTTGTCCTCTTAGAGCCTCTGGAAACATCAGTTTCTGGGAGAACTATCAGCCTTGTTAGGAAATTTCATATATAATTTATCATTGAATCAGAGAACGGGTTGGGTTGGAAGGGACCTTTAAAGGTCATCTGGTCCAACTCCCTGCAGAGAGCAGGGACATCTTCAGCTAGGGCAGGTTGCTCACAGTCCCATCCAACCTGACCTGGAATGTTTCCAGGGATGGGGCATCCACCACCAAACTGGGCAACCTATTGTTGTTTGTTACTACCCTCAGAATATATCTGAGCTTGTTTGTTTTGGGAAGCTGGGCTCAGGTCCCACCTTGGGGTTCACACAACCATACACGTTTGCTTTAGCCTTTTGTTTCCTTTTGACTGCTGCTTTTGCTTTTTGTGTCCTCCCCAGAAACCACAATACCCATCTGTGCTAAGGACATCAGCGATGATTTGATGAAAGGATTTGCTTTTCTCTCTGGTGAGTACAACGAACCCCTGCAGAGTCTCCCTCTCTGTGTGGTGATTCAGTGCTCCAGACGAACCTCTGCGCTGTTTGGCTAAAAGACACTCCAGATGGGATGTTATCCATCGAGTAGTGCCACCAGGAATGTTGTTAATAAAACATCAAGGCAGTTGGAAAGAACAGCCTAGGTTTCTGTCTTGAGCCATACTTTAAAATATTCTTACCTTCAAACACTCTGTGCATTAAAAAGTGTTCTGCTTTGAAATGCATTTCTGTAGGTTCCATACCAGTGTGCTGATTTGTCCTTGCATTTCTGGCTTCGTTTGCTGTCCCATGCAAAGTGCACCCAGTAACTAAAGAAAGTATCTGGTGCCTGATAGATTTATTTCTACCACCTGTGTGCTGTGCTTGAAATCAGAAGCAGGGTTTGGCCCTGTTTTGCTCTTCTGGTGATGGAGAAAGTCCTCTATAGCCATGGCAGGGTGTATACTGACATGACTGGTGGACCTGAGCCTTGCTGCTGGCCCTCGAAAGCTCACCCAGGGAAGCATCCTTGTCTTTATTCCAGGTGGCCGAGGGAAAGACAAAGCTTGGATTATCACCCTCCCTGACAACGCTCGCTTCAACGAGGTGCCCGAGGAGATCGTAGCTAAAGTCTTAACATACCTAACCTCAGTCTGCAGGTAGGTGTCTGTGCTGCTTTGAGGCTAATTGGAATATTTTGATAGAGAAAATTATATTACAGGCTGTGAAGGGAAAGCAGTGGTGATGTCTACTTCACTCATGGGCTTGCTGAGATGTTTAAGAATAGATACTCAAAACATAGATAAGTCAGTCTCTGGGGCACAGCGTCTCAGTCTAGCAGCTTCTGGCTTCTCCTCTCTGCTGAGTAACCTCACTCACCACTTTTCTTCTAACCCCCCTGGCCAATCCTCCAAATTCACCTTTGCGTGTAAGGCAAACCTTGGGGTAAGGTATAGGGGTGGGGAGAAGGTGGAAGGGTGGTTGGGAGCCCCTCCAGGGGTCTCTAATTTCTGGGAGGGGAGTTGTGTTTCTGTATTACCTTGAACTTGTATATTTCTGTAACTATTCCTGTCTATTGTGTATATCTCTGCTTGTACATTGTACTGGGCTGTAAATAGAGTTTCAGTCCTTAACTTCCAGCTGGCTGAGTTCTAGTCTGGGTCATTTTACAAAGTGTGGAGGGGCAGGGAACTCCCAAACCATCACAGTGGCTCCCTTCTGGCTCCTGCCCGTGATGAGCAGAGATGTTTGTCCTGTCTGGGTCAGGCAGGCATCTTCAGGTTAAGACAATGAATGGGGGTGAGGGCCATCTCCAGTTCTCAGAGCAAGTGAGAGGGAGAAGATGACTGATGCAAACCATTGTGGTGTCCAGGCGTGGTGTTTAATTTACTGGTAACTGCAGAGTAAGAAGTGGATATCATCCTTATGACTTGTCAGCCTGCCTGTATCATAAATTTAGTTTATTAAGTTTCTAATTAACAGCAAACTTTCCATAAGCTTTGACATGTGTCACCGCTTAAATATGCCATGCCACTGCAGAATAATATTTTGATGTGGACAAATAGAGTCATTAGTGTGGAAAAAGAGAAATGTAACCAGAGGAAGAGGCTAATTACAGGAACAAAGGTTTGGAGCCCCCATTACTGGTGATGGCTCAGCAGCATGCATTACCCGCCTGCGTCTAGGGGTTAAGCAGCTGCCAGTCTGCTTGGGCCACATGCAGGGCTGAATGCTTAGATTAATGGCCCCCTCTTTCTTGCTGCTGAGCCTGGTGACTCAGTTGCCTGGGATGCTTAATTTCCTTGAATAATGCCTGTTTTGGCAAATGTCTTTCTCTTTGTCAGCCTGCAGGGAGAGCAGGTCGACAGCAGCTAGATGGGAACTAGATGGGAGCTTTCCATCAGTGGCTGCCTTCAGGAAGTACCAGGTGTTTAGCCACCTCTGCAGGAGAAAAAACACCTTCTGGTTCCTCTGCCCTCTTTTTAGAGGGACTTTGAGGTTTCTTGAGCTCCTGGCACACAGGGCAGGAATGTGCCATGGTGTGGCTTGCCAAAAGTGTCTCTCCTTCATGCTGTGCAGGCAGCTCATGTCTGTGCATATGCACTTCCCAACTCTGCCTGGGTTCTCCAGGGCTTCTTGTTCCATATGACTGTAAACAGCCTGGCATTAGCATGATGAACAGTCTTGCTGTCCCTGTAATAGTTCAAACTCAACCGAGAAGCTAATGAGATCTGTGAGCTTGCTGGTGATTCAAATACATTCAGCATGTTATTAGTAAAACCACTTTAATCATGGTTCTCTGCTCCTCCTACCACCATAACAACCTGCCTCAGTACTTGACCATCTTAAAAGCATGTGCTTTGTAATGCTTTGGAGTCTAAAAGGTCATGGTATCAGGGAGCAAGGAGAGGCATCACACAGATGAAAGTGGAAGGCATGTGTCAGCTCTGGTACCAGTGGGTACATGTCCCAGTGGCATCACATCATGGGGTCAGAGCTCAGGCTTTGGACCAGACAGTCCTTAAAAGAGTTAAATACTTGACCTGAGGGTCAGAGTTAGCTGTGACTTCACCAGCACTTCCCTGTAATGGTTGGACTTCATGACCTCAAAGGTCTTTTCCAACTGTAGCGATTCTGCGTGATTCTATCGTGTACTTGTGAGCATATCAAACTCACCTACACAGTCCCTTTCCTAGCAAAGACTCTATGTTGTCCTCCTGATACCAGCCTGAGGAAACCTCATAGGGTGTCAGGTTTGTAGTATTTTGAGAAGCTGAAGTTCATGAAGCATTTTTCTCCCTGTTAGATAAAAAGAGATGGATGCTGTGAGCTGCACTTCACCAAGTGAGTGCAGAATTCCAGTAGAAGCTTTAAGAAAAGGAGGAAAAAAAAAAAAAGAAACGTGAGTTGAAGTCAGTTCTGGAATGTGTAAGATTGTTATTACAAAACCTGTCCCATTTACAATTAAAGTAAAAGAAAAATAATAAAAACAACAAAAATCCTGCTGTGTCCAGCATTGGCGCAGCATCACCCTGAGCACTGGATGCTATTCTGGGCCCCACCATTTAATTAGGATGGGAAGGGCCTTGAATGTGTCCAGAGGAAACAAACCTGTCCGGATGAAATGTCCTACAAGAAGTGGCTGAGGGCTTGTCTAGTTTGGAGGAAGGAGGCTGAGGGGTGACCTCATCGCTCTCTGCAGCTTACTAAGGAGGGGCTGTGGAGAAGGAGATGCTGAGTCTTTTCCCAGGGATCCAGTGATAGGATGTGTTGGGATGGTGGAAAAGTCTGCCAGGGAGGTTTAAACTAAGCAGTAGGAAACATTTCTTTACCACGAGGATGGTCAAACAGTGGAACAGGCTTCCAGGAGAGGAGACCAGCCTCTCAGTATTCAGACAATCTCTGCATGGTTCACTTGGATGGTGAAGTACAAATCATTTAGAGCAGTGGCTGGCAACACAGAGTAATGGCACAGCAAAGGGTGCTGCTGGCTATAAATACCTCTGGATTTAGATATTAGGCTTTGAATCCTGGTGGCTGCTCTGATCTTACCAGCCACAAGGAGTCTCTCAGGCCTGGGATAAATCTCACAAAGACAGACTCCAGGATCCAATTTCAAATCGTCCTGCAAAACATCCCAAGTCTTTATTTTTGGTCGTGAATATCTTGCCACACACAGAAAATTAAGTGTAAGGGGGGAAAAAAAGGCTGCAAGAAGCTGTGACCTAGAGAAGAAGAATCCTTGATCTGGTTATCTGTCTCCATCTTTCTGCTGCTGCATGCAAATGAGCTCACCCTTTGCAGCCTTGGTGAGAAAGCATTGATTTATTTTTATTGTCAATCTAAAAGGTACATTGCAGGACTGGAAATCTGACCAACCTGCCAGGACTGGAAATCTGATCAACCTGCCAGGCCTGGCTTGCAAATAGCCACAATTTTGCTCCACTAGCCCCCAGATAAATCAAACGTTTCCCACAGTAGGTTTCATGGCTTATGGGCAGCTGGGAACTTAGTTCTTCGTGTCTGTAGGGAAGCTGATAAAAGTCAATTAGCATGCTCAGAGGCTGCTCTCTGAACATAACCTTGTCCTGAGTAAATGGCACACTTCAGTGTGCTTTTATTAACTGGCAAAGCACTGCAGCCTGGCTACCTTCTCTACTTGCATTCTGGGGTTTTCCTTCAGGTTTTATTTTGATGACAGCAGCACTGTGTAAACACTGTATTCTTAATTTTTTATTTTTCCAGTTGCAGCCTGTTGGGAAATACTGTGGGGAGCTGAGGAATTGTTTTTGCTAAGACAGAGACCTAAGTTTAGAGTATATCAACAAACCAAAGGGTTCTACCTCAAACAAAAGGATCCTTTTAACTCTCTTCCCATCTGCCCAAGTCAATTTAAGTCATGGTGGGGGTGAAACCTGTAGAATCTCACATAGCCAAAAGCTACAATAATTTTGGCTGAGAAGTCATGTCTGACCGGCTTCACAAGGTGTAACCTTCATGACATGCAGAAGTGCTGTGTACGATCCATGTGTGAAGCAGAATCACAGAGTGGTAGGGATTGGAAGGCACTGCTGGGGACATCAAGTCCAATCCCTCTATTAAGGGAAGTTCACCTAGAGAAGGTCACATAGGAAGAAATGTACTATTCATGTTCTGACCTCTTTTCTGCTACAGCCCAATGGCAGTGTGTAAATTCACATGAAACCTGTGTGGTTTTGGTGTGACCTTAGAGATAGAATCATAGAATGGTAAGGTTGGAAGGGACCTCAATGATCATTAAGTTCCAACCCCCTGCCATAGGCAGGGACACCTCCTACTAGTACAGGTCATTCGAGACCTCCTCCAGCCTGGCCTTGAACACCTCCAAGGAGGGAGCAGCCACAGCCTCCCTGGGCAACCTGTGCCTGGGCAACCTGTGTCTCACCACCCTCACTGTTAAGAACTTCCTCCTAACATCCAGTCTAAATCTCCCCTCTGCCAGTTTAAACCCATTGCCCCTTGTCCTGTCATTGCAAGACCTTGTCAATAGTTCCTCCTCAGCCTTCCTGTAGGTCCCCTTCAGATACTGGAAGGCTACTCTAAGGTCTCCTGGAAGCCTTCTCTTCTCCAGGCTGCAGAGCCCCAACTCTCTCAGCCTGTCCTCAGAGCAGAGCTGCTGCAGCCCTCTGAGCATCTTTGTGGCCTCCTCTGGACCTGCTCCAACAGTCGATGTCCTTCCTGTGCTGGGGGCTCCAGAACTGCACACAGTACTCCAGGTGGGGTCTGAGGAGAGCAGAGTAGAGGGGCAGAATCCCCTCCCTTGCCCTGCTGGCCACGCTACTCTTGCTGTAGCCCAGCACTTGGTTTGTGTCTGGGCTGCACTCACGCTGCAGGCTCATGTTGAGCTTTTCATCAACCCAGATCTATAAGATACATTTGTAGATCCATAAGGTATATTTGTCGGTGTGGTGGGTTAGGAACTTCCCCCCCACCCCCAATTAAAGTTTACCAGACCAGCTCAGATGGCCTGGAAGTAAGATAAAGCTCTGTTTTACAGCAAAGGTAAATTTACAAGCATATATACACAATATATTTAGATGTACTTAAAATTGTATGGGATTTAGAAATAATACACAAATCAAATCTTTCCCCTCCAGACAAAGAAAGCCTACAAGGGGCCACCACCACCCTCTCTCTCCCCAGATAGAAATGCAGGAAAGTCTGGAAAATGCTAGTGTAGAAGTTAAAGAGGAGTGAAGGAGAAGTGAGCAGATCCAGCGCCCAAGAGCTAAGAAGAACAAATTGTTCATTCATTGGCTTTTTATACCTCTTAGCAAAATAATGAATGATAAAGACCTTATCATTATTATTCTTTTACATCCAATGATGTAATTTAGTTAGATTTTGCACTGAGCATTCAGGACAGTACAAAGTAGAATATTCCAATAAGCTTTAAGCTACTACAGTAAGACAGCTTGGGAGCTGGGTGCCTCTATGTATCTGCAGTCAATGGTTATTATGAGCCAAAGGGATTGGGTTTTTTGTTGGTTTTGGTTTTTTTTTTCCTTCTCAGCACAACTAATCTCTTTGAAATGCATTTGTCAGAGGTCTGGCTATCAGAGAGCAGAGCAGCAAGATGGGCATTGAATGAGAGCTCCCTTGCCGGCTTTGAGTCTCTTTTTCTTCTGCAGTGAAGTTGCCAAGCATTGCCTGCCATGTGATACTTCTGAGTAATCCACCATGTGTTTTCGCTTGCCAAAACACAAGAGTCACTGAAGATGGTGCCTGCGGGAGGCTGCCCAGTGCAGATACCTGACCCAGCCCTCGGGAGCCAGCATGTGGACTGGGAGCCTCTCTGCAGCACCAGGACACCCAGATAGGGTGGCCTGGGACATGGCTATCCTGTTTCAGCATCCACAGAATAAATGTTGTAAATACTACCTAAGTGTCCTGTAAATACACTGCCATCAGAGGGCTTGGTTACAGCCTGGCATGCCATTACCTGTGTGCAAACGTGATTTCAATTGGTAATTCAGGCTGGCCTGGAGTGTGTCTTGTCAGGACTGGAGCTGGCCTGGGAAGGTGATATTTGAATTGCAGACAGGAGTTCACCTCCCAGACTGGGCAACCCCAGTACAGCTGGCTCTCTTGGTGAGGCTGGGGATTTCAAAGCAACTGCAAGGATTTAGGTGTCAGAAGGGATGTCAGGAAGCCTGTGCTTGCCAAATGTGTTGGGAAGTGCCTCTTAGCAACTGCTGCTTCTCTATTGGGGCTTCAGTAGGTGCCAGGAAAGCTCCAGCACCTTGTTCTAGCACCAGCTCCCCTCTGCCAAGCTGGCATCACCCCTCTTGGCTTGGTGTCTCCCCTCTTGGCTTGGTGTCTCTCCTCTTGCCTTGTGCCAAAACAAGCCAGGAATCGTCTCTTGGCTGCTCTAACTTGGGCAAGCAGGTAGGAAGCTCTCTCAGATGGAAGAGCTCAGTGGTGAGGGTAGGGATGTGCACCTTGGGGAAGAAGGTGGTGGAAGCTGGTGGCCACCTCTGAGCTGCTCAGCAGAGCTGCCTCTGAACACTACCAAGTCCTGTTCAAGACCAGTTTCAAGGATTTCAAGTGCCATCTGTTATATCCACCAATCTGTTATCTCCACCTCCCACATAATTCCAAGGTGATGCTTAACCCTGGGCTAACCAATAAGTCAGCTTTCTAAATTTCTTGCTCAGGGAAAACTTTTCAAAGGAAATTTTGGCAATCATGAAAAAAAAAAAAAGTGATTTGCATTCTGTATTCTTGGGTTTGGGTTTTTTTGGGGGGGGGATAGACTCACATTATTCCAAAATATTATCTGGTTATTGTATTTTATTATCTCCTAGTCAACACGAGTCTGACACCAAATTTATCCTAATCCTGGATAGAAGGTTGGACACATGGACATCTGTCAAAATGACTCTCCAAAAAATAGCAGTAAGTCCTCTTTAATGTTAATTTCTTTTGCTCTACGAAGTCATTGTGCTCATTCTGCATCACTTGCATGTAGCCCTGAGAACCAGGAGCAGTGCTGCTCCTGTTTTCTCTCTAGGTAGTGTTTTGTTTTATGGCCCTATAATTAATTCAGACACAGCTCTGTGCCCCATTTGAGTGCATAAATGAGCAGCTTGAGTACTGGCTGATTCATTTGCTTGGTTTGGAGCTTTTTCATCGTGATTCAAATGCGTATTGTGCTACGTTATGCACTTTTGATGGGTGGAGGATTTGGCTTCATTCATGCTCTTTCTAGACACAGGTTATTAGTGAGACTATATTTTATCTAATTGTCAGTAACTGAAAGTGCTGGGGTCTTAAAACAAGCTTCATGAGCATTTGTATGTGGGCATGGGTGGAAAAATCTGTTTTAAATGTGTATGTGTGCATTCATTTATTTTAAAGATCTATTACATATATTTGTCTGCTGCACATTGTTTGTACAATGAGGGTGGTGAGACACTGGCACAGGTTTCCCAGAGAAGCGGTAAATGCCCCATCCCTGAAACCATTCCAGATCGAATTGAACAGGGCTCTGAGCAACTTGCTCTAGTTGCAAGATGGAGACAGGCTGAGAGAGTTGGGGCTCTTCAATCTGGAGAGGAGAAGGCTCTGAGAAGACCTTCCAGTATCTGAGGGGGACCTACAGGAAAACTGGTGAGAGACTTTTTAGGGTGTCATGTAGTGATAGGACTAGGGGGAATGAAGCAGAACTACAAATGGGTAGATTCATAATAGGACTAGGGGGAATGAAGCAGAACTACAAATGGGTAGATTCATATTGGATGTTAGGAAGAAGTTCTTCACCATGAGGGTGGTGAGACACTGGAACACATTGCCCAGGGAGGTGGCAGAGGCCCCATCCGTGGAAGTTTTCAAGGCCAGGCTGGATGTGGCTCTGAGCAACCTGATCTAGCGTGAGATGTCCCTGCCCATGGCAGGGGGTTGAAGCTAGATGATCTTTGAGGTCTTGAAGTGCTATGTCCATACATTCCAGCCCTGACAATTCTATGATTATCTCTACAGGGGGTTTGGACTGGATGACCTTTAAAGGTCCCTTCTACCCAAAGCATTCTCTGATTATACGAAAGCCTGTCTGACCATATCTCAAAGTGAGCTTTTTGAAGCTCAGCAATGCATTGTGTCTTAGGATATCAGAGCTTGGTGTTACAGGAGTGCACGCAGGTATAGAGGAGTCATGCTTAGAGATGCACGGATATGTAGGAATTCATTGATAAATGCTTTCTCAACCAGGCCATGCCATATAGGGGAGTGAACAAGAGTATTCTGGGTGTAGTATTATTGCCTTTGTTTCTGCTTATAATCATTGAAGACTTAAAGGCATTGAGCCATCTGATAGAGAATGAATTGAACAGTATGTACTGGGAAAGAAACCTCTTACCCAATCCTGGTTAGAAATAATAAAATTAGATCTTACACTGGTTTAGGGAGTTAATAGGTGGTACAGCTGAACTTGACATCAAAATGCCTGGCTTTGGTGGCTTTCTGCTGGCAGGAAGAAGAGAGGGTTACCTTTTTGTGGTGTCCGTAAGAAACCCCTGGAAATATTTTGGGGTCTGATTTTCCTGAATGTTGCAAACTGAATTTCCAAGTATGGCTACCAAAAAGAAGCAGCAATGTCTAAAAAGTGGTTCTTTAAAGTTGTCAAAATTCATTTCTGCTGCCAGCATGTGAACAGGTGCTAGTGCTGAGAGCAGCCTTTAATGGTGGTGGTTGGTGTTGCTTTGCATAGTTTGGGAGTTTCAGATGTGAAAGAATCCTGTCCTGATTTGTAGCTTGGGCAGTCAATAATTTTGTGTTCAATAAGTGAATTTAGTTATTTTTGTGACCTTTGTGACCTTCTTTGTGTACCTGCATGAGCTGTGTCTGTGCAGAGAAGAGACTGCACCTAGTGCTGTCTGTGTGGGTATTGTGGAGGTGCTCTGTGCAGAGAGGAACGAAAAGCAGGAAACCTTTGTCCACTAAACCTTAAGAACTGAGACTCTTGCCTTAAAAACAGGAACTGTCTTTGTTTCCAGGAGATGTTTGACTGGACTTGCCTTTGTGCAGCCAACAAAAAAAAATTACAGCTCAGTTTCTTTCCAATCACAAACCACAGCCCATACTGCAATAAAATATTC
>VWZE01013065.1:541278-575253 GCA_013396675.1 Eubucco bourcierii | reverse complement strand
CAAGATGAATCCTATAGTGGTTTCTGCTGTAGGTCTCCAAGATGAATCCTATAGTGGTTTCTGCTGTAGGTCTCCAAGATTGAATCCTATAGTTGCTTCTGTTGTAGATCTCCAAGACATGGTAAGGAAAAATCTCAGAGTGCACAACAGCAGACAGCAGAAAGCAAAGCATGCTCTATACTATCCTTATTTAAACTCCTTTTAGGGATTCAGCCTGCACTCAAAGCCACCTGGCTGTGTGTTGGTGGCCACTAGCTAATGTCCTGCAGCACGTGTCAGCTCCATCTGCAGTGGACATCCCACTCATCTGCAGGCTGGCCTAGCAGCTTGCTTTGGGAGAGATCTCATCCCTGGCTCTTCACCTACCCTTAATGAGCTGTGGGAATGCACCGTGTCCCAAGCTGATTGCAATTATCATCTCCCACCAGGCAATAGAGAGTTTTGCACTCACAGTAAAGGAAATTGCACAGATGTTGCAGTCCTTTGGCATGGAGCTGGCAGAGACTGAGCTACCAGAGGACATGTATTCGATCGAGCGCATCCTGGCCCTGCGCACAGAGAAGTACTACCAGCTCAAGGTAGGTCTCAGCAGCAGCTTCTGCTTCCAACCCCTCCTCTCACAGCAAGATGGGATTTCTGGAGTTTGCCTGTTTGTTTGGTGCCCACTCCTTCTTCCCTCCCATGCATGTGTATGTGCTGACAGCCAAAACAAAGCACAATGTGACTTTTTCTGCATTATCCTTACATTTGCCATTCACCTGAGCAAATTACCCTGCCAGCAGCCAGCAAACTGTCTCAGCTGCCACCTCCTTGCTGGCTGAAGAAGTTGGTGTCTGCAGTATGCTCCTCCTGTGGGCTTTACATGCCTTGGTGGCAGGAGGGCAGATGGTAGGCTTCATTACCTGGGTGTTTGTGTTCCCCACTGTGGAATCTCCTGCACTTCACCCCAGTAGCTGGAGGAAACTGCACCAAAGATTGTTAGCAGGTCTGGAGGGGTGCTTTGTCCCCCAGGTCCCTCCACGTGATGCAGCTTCAATGTGGGGACTTAAGGGAACTTAAGGGACTTGAGTGCTGCAGAGCATCCAAGGTGAAGGTGAAGGTTTTGTGCAAGTGCATTGTATGGAGCATTCATGATCACAGAATCACAGAATGCTGGGGGTTGGATGGGCCCTCTGGAGAGCAGCTAGTTGAACCCCTCTGCTAAAACTGGGTTACCTAGAGAAGGTAGAGAAGGAGACTCCACAACCTCTCTGGGTAGCCTGCTCCAGAGCCCTGGCACTCTGAAAGAAAATAAGTTTCTCCTTAAGTTCAAGTGAAACCTCCTGCCATAGTTTGTACCCATCGCCCCTTGTCCTATTACTTGCCACTAGTGATGTGAGTGGACCAGATGTGGTCCCTGTTTTTCTATGCCCTCTTAAACAGCAATTGTATCTTTAATATTTGAAGACCTTTTTTTCAACTGTTAGTGATTGTAGATGAAATTATTATAGGAGTTAGTGGAAGCTTTAGTGCAGTCAGCTGCTGCTGTACCAAACTGTTGTCTTTGGTGTCCAGGTCCGTCCTCAGGCCCTCACTTGAGAAACAATTCCTGTGTTAATAGCAGTGCTGAGTGGCTGAAGGGTGATCTCCTTTGCTTTATGACCGGGTTCATTTACATAAGTCAAAGAAGTACAACGATGTTCATTTATAATCATTTGTCACTAGACAGTGAGTTCCCAGAAGGCTGCTTGTAAGAAATATGCAAATGGATATCTAAAGTGTGCTGTGTGTAGGCAAAAATGTATGTGCCTATGTATAGAAAGTGTTACAGATCCTGCCAATAGTCTTTTATTCCTTTTTTGGCAATGAAGAGCTCTGTAGTATAAAAGTAGCAGCTGCATCTATTGCAGTGTGGCTTATGGACTGAAACCTCAGGCTTAGGACCTGGGTCACAACAACCCCATGAATGCTCTGGTCTCGGGGTGGAGTTGCTGGAAAACTGCCCAGCAAAAAAAGGAACTGGAGGTGTTGGTTGATGGCTGGATGAACATGAGCCAGCAGTGTGCTCAGGTGGGCAGGAAGGCCAACAGCTTCCTGGTCTGAATCAGGAGTAGTGTGGCCAGTAAGGAGCAGGGAAGTGATCATGCTCCTGTACTCAGCACTGGTGAAGCTGCACCTCAAACTGCGTTCAGTTTTGGGACCCACACTCCAAGAAGGACACTGAGGTGCTATAGTGTGTCCTCCATGCAACAAAGGGCAATGGAGCTGGTGAAGGGTCTGTGAGGTGTGGCTGAGGGAACTGGGGTTTAGTCTGGAGAAAAGGGGACTGAGGAGAGACATCATACTCTACAAGTTCCTGAAAGGAGATTGGAGCCAGGTGGGTTTTGGTTTCTTCCCACTAGTTACAAGTGATAAGATGATGGTTTAGTTAATTAGAGGGGTTAGGTGATAGGTTGGACTTGATGCTAGAGGTCTCTTCCAACCTGGTTAATTCTGTGATTCTGTGAGAGGAAATGGCCTCAAGTTGCACCAGGGGAGGTTTAGATTAAATATGAGGAAAAAAATCTTCACAGAAAGGGTTCTCAAGCCCTGAAACAGGAATCTCAGGCTGGTAGTGGAGGCGCAATCCCTGGACAGTATCTAAAAGCTGTGGAGATTTGGTGCTCAGGGACACGTTTTGCTGGTTTAATGGTTGAACTCGATGATCTTAAAGGTCTCTACCAACCTAACTGATTCTATGGTGGCATGGCCAAAGTGTAGGGAGCGAATATTGGCTCCACAGCATATAGCCCTGTGTGTGAGGCAGTGAGCAGCACACACTTTGTGGGGAAATAAAGCACACTGTGTTTTCATTTGCATATAAAGCACAGCAGCACTCGGTGCAAGGCATCTGTTGCTTTTAATGCCTCATCTATCAATTTCAAGTACCAAAACCATTCACTGGCTTGTAACTGAAATGAAGTCTGTTGGCTTTTTTCTTTTGTTCCTTCTAAGACCATGAAAGATGAAAGGAGATGAGAAAGCATGCACAGATTGTGATGACAGCAAGAGATAGGATCCTGGCCTCTCTTGTGACAACCCCAAGATTGGTACAGCTGATTCCTGCGTTCAACTAATGAGTTGATCAGAATCGTTTATGTAGCTGTGATAGTGAACAGAGGCAACTGGTTGCAAACATAATGCTAAACTCACAGACATTAATTACACAGAGTAACCAAGAAATTAACCTCTTTGATATGCTGAATGGGAAAGAAAAAGTTAACACCTGTTTGGCAGTCAGGCTCCTTTGCTGTACATATCACAGAAGGCTTTGACTGTAGAGGAGAAGGTGGCACTCTGGAGAGTGGAGCCCTCAATACAAGAAGGACATTGAGGTGCTGCAGGGTGTCCAGAGAAGGGCAACAAAGCTACTGAAGGGTCTGGGAAACAGATCTAGCGAGGAGCAGCTGAGGGAGCTGTTGTTGTTTATTCCAGGGTAAAGGAGGCTGAGGGAAGACCTTCTCACCACAACTCCCTGATAGGAGGTCAGAGCTGGGTAGAGGTGGTCTCTTCTCCCTAGTAACAAGTGAGAGAACAAGAAGAAATGGCCTGAAATTGCACCAGGAAAGGTTTAGTTTGGGCATTAAGAAAAATGTCTTTACTGCAAGAGTGGTCAGGCATTGCAACAGGCTGTCCAGGGAGGTGGTGGAGTCACCATCCCTGGTGGTGTTAAAAAGATGTGTAGAGGTTATGCTCACTAAACCATGCCCCAAAGTACAATGGTATTAGGTCAATAGTTAGGCTTGATCATCTTAGAGGTCTTTTCCAACTGAAAGGGTTCCATGTAGGAGGATGAAATAACTGCAGTCTAAAGCATTCTGTATTCCTCTTCTCTTTTGAGACTGTTAAGTATCAAAAGGAGATGGAGTTTTTGCCTTGCACTCCTCTTCTGTGATGTTTTAGCTATAGTGGCAAAGTGGCAGTGGACACTTGGTGCGTGGGAGAGGCTGTGTCCTGGGGCTGCTGCCCTGAAGATGATCTTATGTTCAGGTTGCTGTGAGCTGTCTGTGGCAGGCAGTGTTTAAGCAGATCTGTACTTTATGAATCTTTTCCCTGATGTGGTTTTGCCATTGTTTCTCTTGTGATAGAAATATGGCCCTCTCCTAGGTTGGGCTCTTACTCTTCCAGAGCTGGATCTTCAGTGGAGCTGTGCACAGAGCTTCTCCCACCTCAGTTCATCAGCCACTTCTTCCTTCTCACCTGTGTTTGCTCTTTTTTTCTCTGAAAACAATTGACTAAATGTACCTGTTTGCTTTGGGGCTGAGCCCAACGCAGCTGATCTAATGAACACGCTTAGGGTTTCAATTTCCTCTAAGTGGAGGTTGCAGCAAAAGTGCTGACTTGCCTCTGCACCTAGAAACTCCAGTAAGTGGTGCCACATGCTGTCAGCTCCAGCTTTGTTCCATTATGGGATGCTCTTCCTACAACCTGCTGAGATGACCTTGATGGAGAAGCACAGCCTCCAAGCTACAGAAATACTTGCTTGGATAAGTGGACTTGTAGGTAGATACAAACTCAAACCTGCTCAGCAAGAGGGACCTGTCGTGGTGCCATCCTCCTGCCTTTTGGATCATTTTGTAGTCTGATATTTTCATTTGTGCCAGTTTTGACCCAGCCTTCTCCCCTTCAGGGGTTAACCCCATGCTAAAGGGGCTAGAACATCTCCTGGGAGTCATTTGGTCTGACAGATCCTGGTTCTTCATTTCATGTGGGGAAATTAAGGCAACAGAAACACAAAATGAGTTGTCTTTACCTCATAAAAAGTAGCCTGCATCAGAAATACTTTTTGCATTATACAGGAAGATATTACAGCAGTGACAAAAGAAGGAAACTTGCTCTTGAGCAGTTTTGAAGAGCCTGACCTGGAGGAATGCAGTCAGGACCAAGAGCACGAGAGACCTGGAGACTGGGAGACTGTGAATCGGTGAGTGCACTGTGTTCTAATTGGCTTGATTTCTGAGTGAGAACGCCCACCTGACTTAAATGTAGATGAGATGTGTTATTCAGGTCACTATCAAACAGCTAAAGACCAAAAGAATTTTGCTCCAGGCCCATCAAACTGCTTCTCTCAAACAACTTTGACCTGTTCTGTTTTTTTCCCCTCACTGATATGATGAGGCAGATAAAGGGTTTTCCCATGTCAGGCTCTGAGTTAAGGGAGATGGCAACAAATGCTTTTCCAAGGTGCTGTCACCTGCAGTGATGTTGTCATTAAAACTCTCTCTGAGGTCTTCCTAAGTTGCATATAACACATCTGTTGTCTTCTCCTGAAGACCAGGTCCAGAAGACCTGAATAAGCAATGTCCAGGGCTTATCCATCTCTGCCTACCCACCCTTTGCAAACTGTTCCAATCTTTGTCCTTTTTCTGTGCTCAAGGTTACTTGGTCAGCTGCATGAGATGGAGACTGCTTTTGATGGCTTCTGGGAAAAACATCAGTTAAAAATGGAGCAATATTTGCAACTGTGGAAGTTTGAGCAAAGTTTTCAAGAGGTATGCTTTTGATTGCCTCTGTGAGGAATGTTGAATTTGCATTGAGGTTTAGGTCTGCGGTGCCAGGGTGCAGCATTTCCCTGTGTTAAATTTAATACCTGCCACCTGACTGTTTAGAGGGATGGCTGCATGAGAAAGTCTCATCGAGTACTGAACATCTGACGTCAGAGTAAGCAAATGTGATGGAGAAAAAGAAAGTCTTTACCCAGTTGAGAATTGTGCTGGAATAATGATAAAATCAACATGAGGAGCTGTGTAAGGAATAACAACATTTTAGACAGGATCGTAGGAAGAAGTTCTTCAGTACCAGGGTGGTGAGGCTCTGGAATAGGCTGCCCAGGGAGGTTGTGGATTCCTCCTGCCTGGGGGTGTTCAAGGCCAGGTTGGATGAGGCCTTGAGCAGCTGAGTGTAGTTGAGAGGTGTCCCTGCCCCTGGCGGGGAGGTTCGAGTAGATGATCTCTGAGGTCAGTTCCAGCCTGAGTCATTCTATGATCAGATACCCTTCCATTGGCAGAAGGAGGAACTGGAGGTTGAAAGGAGGGAGGAGAAGTTTTTATGCTTTTTCCTTTGAGAATGTTTAATTTATGCTGCCTTTCCTTGACTCTGGCAGGTCCAGCTAGCTTGGGACACACACACCACTGAGGTAAAGAGCTAATTTAGGTATCGTTGCCCTGCAGTCACATAGGTTTTGCTGACAGAAGCATCTTTGAATTTAGAAATTAGTTCTTGGACACTAGTTTTATCATTTGATTTAGCACTCTTAGCTAGAATATGGTTAATTTCAGTGTGAGAATGGTTTTCTGCCTGTGCTTTGTAGCCTCCTGTGGCAGCCTTCTTCTCTGTGCCTAGGTCAAGAATGCCATTGAATTTTTAATGAATCAGCAAGCAGAGCTCCCCGACACTGGTGACAGTGGTCCCCAAGTGAAACAGAGGCTCAAGGACTTGGCTCATTTTGATGGCATGGCTCAGGTGAGATAATCTTTCATGGGAAGAGACACTAATGAAACACAAGAGGCATGTTCTGCATTTGTGGTAGGAGATGTTTCCTGCAATGTCCTGGTTCTGGTGCAATTTGTTGGTAAAGGGCTGCACTAAGGGATTGATTTTGTGTCTTTGCTCTGCACAGCAACACTATCATCACTCTGAGAGCCAGGAACAGGGTGTTTAATTCTCACAGTTAAAATAAATTGCTGAGCCACCATGAAAATCCGGAACAGATAAATGTCTGAACACAGGGGAGGCGTGGGAGTTAATGAGCTGGAAGAAGAATTATTTATATGTTAAGTGCTTTAGCAGTGCTAATAGGCAGAGACTTGTTGCCAGGCACATGGAGAAGCAAAAAAGTTCCGATCTTGATGTGTCTGTGATTTGAACATAGCATATGGATGAAGATGTAGGGGAGAGAGGAGTGAGGAGAGATGACTCACAGGAGCCCAAGTGATTATGTGACATCTCTAAAGAGAAGTGCTTGACAAGCAGGCCAGGGTCAGCAGAGAAATCCTGTGGGATCTGCCTGTAACCCTCAGAAGCCCCAGAGGAAAGTCTAAGGCTTTTTCACCATTTTTGAAACAAATGTCTGTGGAGAGAGGGAGGAGGAACAAACGACCAGGCAGAGAGTGCAGCAGGGACAGAGACCCAACAGAAAGCCAATCCTGGAGGAGATGTAACAGTTACACCTACTAAGACGTGCAGACAAGATAGAGTGTTCTCTGTATCAGGCTTTGCTGAGAAGCCGCTGGTTTGTTTTAACTGCTCAAATTGCCTTTTGTGCTGATGAGCTTGGTGTGGACACCAGCTGCATTTCAAGAAAGTGCAATTGCCAGACACAGCAGCCACTGCCAGCATCTCTAGGGTGGTAACAGAGTGTTTTCTTCTTCGCCCCATTTTTGGATAGCAGAAGGGTTTTTTTCCCAGATGATGGGTGCCATTTGGTCTGTGTAAAGCCATCCATTCTGGCTACTCCTAATGGCAATCATCTCCATGTGTGTCCAAAGAAGGGCCATGACTATCATCAGAAGGCTGGAGCACCTCATCTATAGAGATGGTCTAAGAGAGTTGAGGCTGTTCAGCCTGGAGAGGAGAAGGCTCTGAGGAGACCTTATTATGGCCTTCCAGCATTTTAAGGGGATTACAAGAAAGCTGGTGAGGGACTTTTTAGGGTGAATGGAGCAAAACTAGAAGTGGGTAGATTCATATTGGATGTTAGGAAGAAGTTATCACCATGAAGGTGGTGAGACACTGGAGCAGGTTGCCCAGGGAAGTGGCAGAAGCCCCATCCCCAGAAGTTTTCAAGGCCAGGCTGGATGTGGCTCTGAGCAACCTGATCTAGTGTGAGGTGCCCCTGGAGGGAGCACCTATCTAGGGAGTTGGACCTAGATGATTCTTGAGGTCCCTTCCAGTCCTGACCATTCTATGATTCTATGTGCACCTGAAATCTGGTATGACAAGGGAGCACGTTGTTACGTGTAGGTGTTTTGGCACTGTTTCAGTCGGTGTGCAATCCACTCTCTTGCTTTCTCTGAAGGATCTGATAGGGAAGGCTCAGGTGGTGATACTCCACGGACACCAGCTAGCGGCAAACCATCACTACGCGCTCAACTTAATCTGCCAGCAATGCAATGAGCTGCGGCACCATTCCGATCTCCTGTCTGATGAGATCAAAAGGAAGCAGCTGCGGCTGCAGAAGACCTTGGATCTTCATACCCGCCTTCAGCAGGTAGCGTTCAGAGACACAGTGCCTTGGGAAGTGGGTAATTAGCATCTCTGTGTGGTTGGCTTCTCTGCTTCTTAGCTGGAAGCACCTGTAATTTGCAGCTTGGCTTCAGCAGTTCATGGTAGGAAAGTGTTCCCCAGAGACTGGAGGTGTGAGTGCTTCACCCCTCACTTAGCTGCTTAAGTTAGCAAACACATCTGCTGGTGCTCTGAATAATCAGCAGAATGAGGTGGGCATCTCTGGGGGGCAATTCGGAACACTGAAGTTCAGCCGCTGCTGTTGCTCCTGTTTTCCTGCCGCATCCATGCATTAATTGACTGTGGAGGTTTTCATACCCAGTGCAACTGAGGCAAAGCTTTCAGAGAAACTCCAGCCCTTCTTTGTCAGCGATTTATTAAGAGTAAACATAGCTGACTGTAGAATGAGGTGACAGATTGGCAGATTGGTGCAGCTGCTGTGTGCTAGCGTGGAAGTGGAGTCATGTGGCTCCAACACGCTTTGATATCTTAATCAGCATTAAAATTCATTTAGGGAAGTTTACATTAATTATGCCTGAAGGCACATAGCTGTGAGATGCTTGAGGCCATTCAGAAAAGCAGTAAAGTTTGAACCTTTTCCATTTCACTGTTTTGGGGATTGGGGAACTTGAGTATTCTCTCTCTGTGCTCCACTAATCTGTGGGGATGGATGATTCCTCAGCAGCCTCTCCACTGCAGGGCAGTGTCCTCTCCTGCACCACTCACAAGCCTGTTTGGTGCTGGTGATCTAGCCCGTGGCCTTTGCAGGGGCACACCATGGTCTTGCTCTCTACCATCTCCCACCACTGGAGCGAACAGCTACAATGTTCACACCACTGGAAGTGGTTCTTAGCTGCAGCATCTTCACATGTCTGTGTGCACCACAGTTGTGTGAGTGCCAGCTGAATGCCCAGCCTGGCTTCACCTGTTACCTGTGCATGTTAAGTGTAGAGCTATAGCCTGCAATGTAAAATCTTTATTTTTTAGCAAGCATGACTGCAGTTACTGTCTTCATTCCTCACAGTTAGGTCTGCACTGAGCTAGGTCTTTATCTCAAGAAACCTTCCTGTCTTATCATAGACTCTGCAGTGCCCCCTTCAGCTTTCTGAGTTGAATAAACAGTGACCTGCTTATCATTTGATTCAACTATGCACTGAGTAGTGCTTCTGTGCCAATGAAACCACTGTTTTTGTCCTGATATGAGTGGGAGTACAGCTTGGCTGGGTATGTTGAGGACTGCAGTCACCCTCCAGAAAAAATCTTACCCTTTCTAATCAAAACACTAGCTGCTGAGGTCTTCAGGAATACTGATTAGCTTCATGTTGAAAATAGAGATCTCATCAATGATGTTCCTCATGGGAACCTTGATTTAGTAGAGGTGCTATTGATGGTCTCACCCTGTTTTTGTCCTGTGCTTCTACCAGGCTCTACAGTGTTGTGATGAAGGTGCCTACCTCCTTGCCAACCAGCAGATGGATAAGTGCCAGTCTAAAGAAGGTGCTCAGAAAGCTCTTCAGGACATAGAAAGGTTTCTTGAAAGCTCTTCAGCCTACTTAAACTATGATCCCCAAGCCCTACACTATGATTTTGAGTCTGTCTTAACATCTGAATTGAAGGTAAGCAACCCCTCTAGCTCCTAGTTACACAAGTAAAAAGCAAGAGCAGCTAGTGTTGTGGTACTGTCACCTTTAAAGCCCTCTGTTTTGGGTCAGAGTGCACAATAATGGTGGTGGTTTGTTCACAGGAGTCTTTTTCACTCTCTGCAGTGCCAGATCCAGTCAGTGCAGGTCAAGCTTGAAAACGTCCGAAGCATGTTTGAGAACCGCCAGTCTTGCTTCAAGAAGCTGTTGGACAAACACGTGAGGCCAGTCCAGTTAGTAGCTCCTCGGCCAGAAAATCCACCCAGATCAAAGTCTCCATTGTTTTCTCCTAAACATGGTAAAATATTTCAAGTTTGTGGAATTTTCAGATTATACTTTTGCTTTGAGGCAGCAAGAGTAAGGCTAAAGATGACTTTAAGAAACGTGAGCCAGCTGTGTGCCCGGGTGGCCAAGGCGGCCAACAACATCCGAGCCTGGATCAGCAATAGTGTGACCAGCAGGACCAGGGAAGTGATTGTCCCTCTGGACTCAGATTGAGTACTGGGTTTACTACAAGAAGGACATTGAGGTGCTGGAGCAGTGTCCAGAGAAGGACAATGAAACTGGTGAAAGGTCTGGAGAGCAGGTCTGTTGTGGAGTAGCTGAGGGAGCAGGGGGTGTTTAGCCTGGAGAAGAAGAGGCTGAGGGGAGACCTTCTGGGTCTCTATGACTTCCTGAAGGAGTTTGGAGCAAGGTGGGGGTTGGTCTTTTCTCTGTAGTAAGGAGTGATAAAATGAGAGGAAATGGCCTCAAGTGACACCAGGAGAGGTTTAGGTTGGATACTAGGAAAAATGTCTTTCCTGCAGTTGTCAGGCACTGGAGCCAGCTGCCCAGGGAGGTGTTTCAAGGCCAGGATGGACAGAGCCCTGAGGATTTTGGAACTAGGTGGTATTTAAGGTCCTTTCCAACCCAGACCATTCTATGATTCTATTTTCAGTTCTTCTCAGTGCAAAAAGAGAGCTGTAAACACCGTGCATTTCCATTTCTTCTGTACTAGCATCTTGCTGGGCTGAAAACTGGTGAATTAATAGTACAGGGGAAAAGGGCAAGGTTTCTAAATTTATTAGCATACTCTTCTCTGTGGCTGTCTTGAGCAGGGAGTGACATCAAGTTAGACTGATGTTTGCAAAGGAGCTTGGAGAAAGGAGAGCTCAAATCTCATGAACAGAAATGAGCTGGGGACTTAACTCCCTTTCATTCCTTGAGGATGTTTTCCTTAAATCCCAATTGTGGAATAATTGCTGCCCATAATTCTGTACAAATTCTGGTTGAATTGAGGTCACTGAGTCTTCTGCTGTGATTTGGGTAATGGGATGTTGCACAATATTAGCTTTAATAACATTAAAACTTGGCAGCCCTGTATGTATCTGACTTTAAAGGCATTCCAAAGTACCCATGTTTGTTAAACCAGAGACATGCTAAGTTATGTGGGGATATTAAATTCTCTGATCTCACTGCATAAAGCAGTTATTTCATGTTAAATTGCATTTTTTTTTAATGATGAATTGGTGAATATTATCATAGAATCATAGAATGGTAAGGTTGGAAGGGACCTCAAGGATCATCTAGTTCCAACCCCCTGCCATAGGCAGGGACACCTCCCACTAGTACAGCTCACTCAAGGCCTCATCCAATCTGGCCTTGAACACATCCAGGGAGGGAGCATCCACAACCTCCCTGGGCAACCTGTTCCAGTGCCTCACCACCCTTACTGTAAAGAACTTCCTCCTAACATCCAGTCTAAATCTCCCCTCTGCCAGTTTAAGCCCATTGCCCCTTGTCCTGTCATTGCAGGACCTTGTAAATAATCCTTCCCCAGCCTTCCTGTAGGCCCCCTTCAGATACTGGAAGGCTACTATCAGGTCCCCTCGAAGCCTTCTCTTCTCCAGGCTGAAGAGCCCCAACTCTCTCAGCCTGTCCTCATAGGAGAGCTGCTCCAGCCCTCTGATCATCTTTGTGGCCCTCCTCTGGACCCGCTCCAACACTTCCATGTCCTTCCTGTGCTGAGGGTTCCAGAACTGCACACAGTACTCCAGGTGGGGTCTGACGAGAGCAGAGTAAAGGGGCAGAATCACCTCCCTTGCCCTGCTGGCCACGCTTCTCTTGATGCAGCCTAGGACTCGGTTGGCTGTCTGGGCTGCATGTGCACACTGCAGGCTCATGTTGAGCTTTTCATCAACCCAGACTCCAAGGTCCTTTTCCTCAGGGCTGCTCTCCAGCCATTCACCACCCAGCCTGTATTTGTGCTTGGGATTGTGCCTACCCAGGTGCAGGACCTTACACTTGGCCTTATTGAATTTCATGAGGTTGGCCTGGGCCCACCTCTCCAGCCTGTCCAGGTCCCTCTGGATGGCATCCCTGCCCTCTAGCAAGTTGACTGTGCCACACAGCTTGGTGTCATCTGCAAACTTGCTGAGGGTGCACTCCATTCCTCTGTCCATGTCACTGACAAAGATGTTAAACAGCACTGGTCCCAGCACAGACCCCTGAGGGACACCACTTGTCACTGGTCTCCAGGTGGACATTGTGCCGTTGATCACCACTCTCTGGGTTCGACCATCCAGCCAATTCCTTATCCAGCGAGTGGTCCATCCATCAAGTCCATGCTTTTCCAGTTTGGTGACCAGGATGTCATGTGGGACAGATGTCATGTGCTTATTGGTTATAGTGAATGGCAGCTATGTCATTCTAATGGTAAGAAATGGCTCCAACTTGGGGAGTGACTAATGCCAATAAGCAGGCTTCTGGAGGGATGGGAGTGAAGCTAGTTGCAGTGAGGGGACTTAAACTACTCAATGTGCAGGTCTGTGCAACAAATAAATCCCAGAGTTCCCCTTCCCAAGCTGATGCCACCTTCACTGGACCACACTGACCCCTGAACCACATCACAGAATTATTGAGGCTGGAATACATCTCTGAGATTATCGAGTCCAGTCTGTGACCTAATACCACCACATTGACCAGACCATGTCACTAAGTGCCACATCCAAGCTTTTCTCGAAGACCTCCAGGGATGGTGACTCCACCACTTCCCTAGGCAGTCCATTCCAGTGTCTTCCATGGCAATTACCCTTTCCATAAGGAAGTGCTTCCTAACATCTGACCTAGCCCTCCCCTGGTGCAGCTTCAGGCCATGCCCTCTCGTCCTGTAACAAGTTGCCTGGGAGAGGAGCCTGACCCCCAACTGACTACAACTTCCCTTCAGGTAGTTGAAGAGTGTGATAAGGTCCCCCCAAGTCTCCTCTTCACCAGACTAACCAACCCCAGCTCCCTTAGCCTCTCCTCATCAGACTTCCCCTCCAGACCCCCTCAGTCTTGTTGCTCTCCTCTGCACCTGCTCCAGTACTTCAGTATCTCTCTTGCAGTGAGTGGCACAGAGATGCACACAGTACTCAAGGTGAGACCTCACCAGTGCCAGTACAAGGTAGAATGACAGCCCTAGTGCTACTGGCCACGTTATTCCTGATATAAGCCAGGATGCCATTGACCTACCATGCCACCTGGGCACAGTGCTGGCTTCTGTTCAGCCACTTGTCAACCAGCAGTCCCATGTCCCTCTCTGCCAACCCCTTTGTCAATCAGGCAAGAATCTCTAAGGCTTTAAACCAGAGTGTCACCTGTTTCACCTGATGTCACTTCTCCAGCTTTCTAGAAACAGGAAAGTGTTAAGACTTGAAGAGTAACGTTAAATGGGTAGCTGCCTTTGTGGGATGTTATGAAACCATCATCAATCAACTGGACTTATTTCATGCCTTTATGGGATGCACGTTTTTCCAGCAAAGGCACACTGCCACCTGCAAAGCACAGGTATCCCCCATTAATCCTCTTCCTGCAAGAGAAGATCAAGTGTGTTGAAATGAACAAGCTGGGAAAGACAAAAGGCTCTTCTTTGGATAGATCATGCCAAGAGAGCTTTTTAATAAGGCCTCTGTTTGATACAAAACATCAAACTGCTGCAGGCCTGCTGGCATGATGTGCAGTGTCAAAGACACATGCTGGGCTCTGCTGGGAGTGCTTTGAGATAGATGAGTTTCATGACATGGATTGAAACCAAACCACTTCTGAGCCCATCACTTTTGTCCATTCTTTTTTTCTTTCTTTTATTTCTTTCGGTCTCTCTTTCCTCTGTCTGTCTTTCCCTTTCTTTTTCCCCTTTCTTTTTCTGTCTGTGGGCAGATACTTCCTTTTTCATCTTTGCCCTGGGTTTGAAACCTGTCTGATAAATGCAATTCTAATTTTGAAACTACTTTTTTTGGGGGGGAAAAAAGTAAACCTATCCTGTCCTAAGCCATAAAAATCTAGTGAGATGTGCAGAAGAGTTGGGACAGGCTGCAGTGGAGCCCAAGGGCTGGAGTAAAGTCACTCTTGAAATGGAACACTGAGCTGCAACTGGTGATCATCTGCTGTCGAACTTCCTATTAGTGTTCCCTTCCTCCCAGTGGGTCTACTAGTAGGACCACTGTCAAGCCCTCACTACTTTTTTGGGTCTTTCTGTCCATGATGGGTCATATCCTGTGCACATCTCTGATCTGATCAACATCCAGAGCTCTCTCTTTTCTCCTTTGACATGTTAACTCGTGAAGGTCTAAGATCTCACTGATGTGCTAATGCCCAGCAGCTTTATCCTACAGCAGCCCCATCAGAAGATGGAGTGCTTGCTCTCCACTTGAGTTTGCATTCCTTTACATCCATGTTTTACCTACATCTTCTGACCTTCTGCTTCCAAAGGTGGGTCTTTGGTGTCAGCACTGTTGAAGCCATGGATCTAGACACAAGTGCTGTTGCATTCCCATGTACTGGGATACCTTTTTTTCTGCCTAGTGGGAAGAGGGTTTACTAGTTCAGGTTATTTTTTGTGATGATGCTGATGATTTGCTAGCCTCTCTTTTCTGTTTGTAAGTTCGGTGCACATTGCACATCACAGTGTGTCTATTTTTTGGTCTCGGAATTTGGTGTAGCTTCTAGACCTACAGCCTAGCATGTGAGGATACCACTGAGGCTGGAGCTGGAGTGATGCAGGAGAAATTATCACTGTTAATTTTGAGGGGAAAAGACTCTTTTGATGAAGAATTGCCAGAGAGACTATTTGGGAGCAAGCAGCATTTGAAAGATGCTAAGGTGTTGAAGAGATCAATGTTTTAATTTACCTCTGTAACCCAAAGTACTGCAGCTAGTAGTTATTTACTGACCACAGAGTAATTCTTCCAAGGTGGAGAAACAAAATCTTGCCCTACATTCATAAAAGGGCTTTCTAAGAGTATCCTAGTAGGTGATGTTGTTTTGGTACTTTGATTAAATTTTATGTTTCCTGTCATTTGCAGAGGCTACACAGACTTTGTTAGATTTCAGTTGCACTGTTCACTTAATGGACATTTTGTTGTTGTTTTGTTTTTTTTTTTTCCTGGTTATTTTTTACATTGTGACCTTTCTGTAACTCGTGTTATTTGGTGTTAGGATTGTTGTTGGAGATAGATGCCATTTTGTTTTGTCAGCTTGCTTGTAGTGTCAGCTAACTAATTACTCATCCGTAAAATGCAGCCCATTTTCCTTTGTGACTTCTCAGTTTTCTGTTTGAATCATCTCCTTCACTATAGATTATATAATTATGGTTTGTTTTGGTTTGTTGTTTTTTTTTTTTTGTCTACTCAAGGTATGGATTTTAATTCCAGTTTGAAATTTTCATTTGATCTCTCTCTGCCTGGGAAGAAAACGTCAAGAAAAACTCCAAGTTCTCGCAAGGTAAAAAATGATTCATGAAATCTGAATGAATTTTATATGCTGAAAAACATTTAAAAATCAATAATGCTTAGAATTAGGATTGGGAGACGCTGTTTAGTTTTGTTTGCTTTCTTTTTAAAAAAACTCAGACCCCAATCTTTCATAGGATCATAGAATGGTAAGGTTGGAAGGGACCTCAAGGATCATCTAGTTCCAACCCCCTGCCACAGTCAGGGACACCTCCTACTAGTACAGATTACTCAAGGCCTNCTTCAGATACTGGAAGGCTACTCTAAGGTCTCCTGGAAGTCTTCTCTTCTCCAGGCAGTAGAACCCCAACTCTCTCAGCCTGTCCTCGTAGCAGAGCTGCTGCAGCCCTCTGAGCATCTTGGTGGCCTCCTCTGGAGCCGCTCCAACAGTTCCATGTCCTTCCTGTGCTGGGGTCTCCAGAACTGCACACAGGACTCCAGGTGGGGTCTGACAAGAGCAGAGTAGAGGGGCAGAATCACCTTCCTTACCCTGCTGGCCACACTGCTCTTGCTGCAGCCCAGGGCTCGGTTGCTGTCTGGGCTGCACTCACACTGCAGGCTCATGTTGATCAGCCCAGACCCTCAGGTCCTTCTCCTCAGGGCTGCTCTCAGCCATTCACCACCCAGCCTGGATTTGTGCTTGGGATTGTGCTTACTCAGGTGCAGGACCTTGCACTTGGCCTTGTTCCATTTCATGAGGTTGACTTGGGCCCACCTCTGCAGCCTGTCCAGGTCCCTCTGGATGGATCCCTGCTCTCTATCATCCACATGGTTTACTTGGATTAGTCCAGCACCTGAGATTTTGTTGCTTTTCCAAGTCACAGATAACTGATTTCCTGCATATCGTTCCCTAAACTTTGTTATTTGCGTCCCAATGATATCTGTTAGGAAAGCTCCTCATCCAGAGCTATTTCCCATGTGGAAACTGTTCTGCAGTCCGTTCACTAATGAACTGTGTCACCACTTTATGCAGCAGGAACAGTTCCTAGGAATATTTGGCTACCTACTGCACTCTGTGCCTTTCTAAGGTTTTGTATCACAAGGAGTTCCTTAGAAGGAAGTGTGTTTCATCCCCAAGATGTTCCTGTGCTGACAACAGGGACTGGTTAGTGGGCATGGTGGTGCTGGGTTGATGATTTGACTCGTTGATCTTAGAGGTCTTTTTCAGCCTTAATGATTCTATGATGCTATGATTCTGTGTGGGTTCATCCTACCTCTACCTCCCTGCAACTCTTTCCTGCACTTCCTATGTCTCTTCCAGATCGAAGTGATGCACGACTATCAGGAAAAACGAAATTCCTTGCAGTATTTTATTTCAGATAGTGATGACAACTTAGATATCCTAAAAGGGTAAGCTTTTTTTTGTTTATTTGTTTTGGGGGTTTTGTTTGGGTTTTTTTTCTTTTTTTTCTTTTTTTACATCACTCAGAATGATTCTGGCCAGTCCTTGCCCCAGGCATGCATTCCTCCAGCCTGACCTGGATGTGGCGTCTCTTGTGGTGTAGTCAAGAGGTTTGTGAGGTTGAATTGCACTGACTGCCTGTGGATATTTTACAGACATAAAAATAATGCACTTCTTTCTTTTTTTTTTTTTTTCTTCCCTTTATTTTAGCCATGTCATAAATGAGCTTATAGAAACTGAGAGAGTGTATGTAGAGGAGCTCTTCACTGTGTTGACGGTGAGTGACTTCTTTGGATTGCTCATTACTGTTCCCCAGTCACTTATACAAAAGGGCACCTCTGTCAAACTGAGCAAAAAATGTGATGGGGCAGATTTCTACCAAAATGCCAGATCCAAAACTGATCATAACTGTTAAGTTTTCTCCCTATCTTTTCTTTTTTGGTGGCATCTGTGGGGAACAGTTGGTGTCAGGATGAGCTTTTCATCTAGAATGAGGGAGAAACCTTCTGTTTGTACACAATAGCACTAGTAATTAGTTTTACCAGTGCCTGGAAGAATGTACAAAAAACTGTTGTTTTTAACTGTTCCATAATTTCCTTTGTCTTTTGGGGATGAAAAAAAGCCTGCATTTTATCCTGTGGCAAATTCTGTCTCAGTACTCTTAAAGTTTGTGGATGTGTAAAGCATGTTTCTGTAGACACCAGGTTATAATTCCTTCTACTGCCATTTTAGACACTTTTACTTTATTCCAAAATAACTCTTACTGATGGCCAAAACAAGTCAACTGTTAAGTAGCTCTGCCCTCTTGCATTTCTCTTGCCGAAGAGCAAGGAGGATATAAATCTATGGGACTGCAGGTAGTTACATGTAATTGCCCTGAACTGATTGGGTTCTTTTGTTAAACCACACTCTGTGATGAAAAAGTTGGCAGGTGTGTGGATTTGTTACTGTGCACATTAGGTCTAGAGAGAGGAAAATGGATAGATAGACTCAACTTTTCTGAAAACAGGATTTCCTTTAAAAAAAAAAAGACTACTTGCAGTGGTTAAATGTAAATGACTAATTTTCCAGATACTTATCTTCTGCTGCATCATTAATCAACTATGAAATATCTGCTTAGTATCAGGAATACTGATTCCAACCATAATGAGTGTGAGAGATTAATTTGCAAAGCCAAAGGAGATGTGCTGTACATACTGAAGACATTTTTGCCAACACTTTTGCTGCTTATGGCAAAAGGACCTCAGTTCTATGGGACACTTGGTGACTAGCATGTCCAGCTTGAGCTGTGGCTAATGGCCACCTCAATGTCTTCTGC
Organism: Eubucco bourcierii; assembly: GCA_013396675.1. Lineage (NCBI taxonomy): Eukaryota > Metazoa > Chordata > Aves > Piciformes > Ramphastidae > Eubucco > Eubucco bourcierii. Next base: position 556,905 of record VWZE01013065.1, on the reverse strand, counting down.
TTGTGACCTCTGGTCATGCCTTCTCCCAGCCCTTCAGATAGGATGTTTACTACACCTGGTGAATGGTTTTGTGTTGCTGCAGTGATGTGATTTTACTGAGGGGGTTTGTAAACTGTCTCCTGGTTTTACCTACCGCTTTGTAGTGCAGTGGTGTCCTTTCCAACTCCTCCCTGCTTGATTTCAAGAGGCAGGTTAACCCACAAAGAACAGAAATCCCGAAGCATCAAGGAGAGTGAGATCCTGGTGCTCAGTTTGGCTTGTACATGATCAAAAGCCCATTGATTTTGGTATTAGATCTCAAGCTGTCTCTGCTTTACAACAAGTCACCTCATGCACCAGTTCTGGTGTGTATACCTGCACACCTTATATATTTATATATATAAAAGTTATATACAAGTTATAAATTATACACATATAACTTGTGTATAACTGCACAGCTCATACAAACATGATGTCATTCCTGTGCCCCACAGTCAGAGCAACAGATGTGCTCAACCCAGGCAAGATTTCTCCAGGCCTTCTCCTGCAGTCCAGCCTTAGGATGGAGAAAGTGACTCTTATACGCCCATGGTAAATGGAGTGCATCTCCACAGTGTGGCCAGCCCCATCCGATCCATCCCAAGCCACAACCCCACATGCCCAGGCACTGAAAGACAAGGGTTTAGAGACAAAAATAAAATAAGGAAATAAAAAGGATGTTGCAGTTTGAAATGAAGCAGATTGTATTGAAAGTCTGTTCACGTCCCCATTTTCATCTGCCTTCAAGGCGATGCCAAGCCAAGTTCTTACCTCCTGAGTGATGAGCTCCTTTTGCATCCCGCAGGGCTACAGAGCTGAGATGGATAATCCTGCCATGTTCATCCTCATGCCCCCCGTGCTGAGGAACAGGAAAGATGTCCTCTTTGGAAACATGCCCGAGATATACGACTTCCACAACAAGTAGGATGCTGACTCGGTTCACCTTTACATGAGACCGCCGGCCTGTAGCGATTACCCAGCCGAGCCACGCCTTGCTGACTGCTACCTTTTTGTCTCTCCTCTCATCTCTTGCAGAATTTTCCTGCACAGTTTGGAAAGCTGCCTGGGAGCACCCGAGAGAGTGGGATGTTGTTTCCTAGACAGGGTGGGTGACTCATTTTCACATCTAAAGCAGACTCGAAGGCCAATGTTTCTCCCGGGTTGTTGCGCTCCGCAGTATCGCAGTTGTGTCAGCTGAGTAAGATGCTGCTGATCCCCGACACCAACAACAAGGAGGGAACGTGGGTGGGTGGCCAGCAGCAGATGGGGCAGAGCAGCAGTCGTGACTACACTGCGATCTGCTGTGATTTCCCAGCAGTGCTTTTTATTTTTTTACCCCTAATTCTGTGGCTTCTAGATTATAAAATTGGCAGCAGAGATAAAACGCAAAGCTGCAGTTTGAGCGTTCGCCTCGTTTGGCTGCCCAGCAGGTTTGTGTGCCTGTGTGTGACTTGCCTTTGGGCTTCCATTACAGCGAGAGGATTTCCAGATGTATGAGAAGTACTGCCAGAACAAACCCAGGTCGGAGTCCCTGTGGAGGCAGTGCTCTGAGTGCACCTTCTTCCAGGTGAGCTGGTTGCTCCCACCAAGGCAGGCTTCAGCCTGGCACCCTTTACTTATCCTAAACACCTTAACACCCCATGATTTTGCAGTGCATTCTGTTTACTGTTCTATGGAAGCCTCACAAAACCAACAGTCAAGAGTTTCTTGTACACAAGGAGTTGAAGGCAGATTCATTCATCAGAGCATTCTACGTGTTTGTATAAGATTTCTTTAGTTACAGGCACCAAATGATGTTTTTTACATGGAATCTTCAAAACTCCTCAAACCATACTAGTTGTGCTGATGCAACAACTGATTATAGTTGGTGCTGAACTTAATTAACCCATTGGGATCAGTCCAGAGGGGACCACAAAAATAATCAGAGGACTGGAGAACCTCCTCTATGGGGACAGGCTGAGAGAGTTGGGACTGGAGAAGAGAAGGCACTGGGGAGATCTTATGCAGACCTTCCAGTAGCTGAATGGGGCCTACAAGAAGGTTGGGGGTGGACTCATAGTGGGCTTATAGTGATAGGATGAGAGGGAATGGATTAAGCTGGAGGAGGGTAGATTTAGACTGGATATTAAGAAGAAATGCTTCACAGTGAGGGCGGCAAGACACTGGAACAGGTTGCTGAGGGCGCTTGTGCATGTCCTCTCCCTGAAGGTGTTCAAGGCCAGACTGGATGGGACCTTGAGCAACCTACTCTAGTGGGAGGTGTCCCTGCCTGTGGCAGGGGGGGTTAGGACTGGATGATCTTTAAGGTCCCTTCCAATCCAAAGCCTTCTATGATTCTGTGATAATCTGAGTTCTGTCTTCCAGGAATGCCAAAGAAAATTAGAGCACAAACTTGGGCTGGATTCCTACTTGCTGAAACCAGTGCAGCGCCTGACAAAATACCAGTTACTTCTGAAGGTACCTCATATTCTGCTTTGAAGGGACATCAGGAGACAGATTTGGTTTATTTTTCAGTTAAAAACTGCCTGTAAATCAACACTGAGATTTAGATTATGTAGTTCTTATCTTGGCCCTCCACAGTGACTTGCAGTGAAGATAAAAACTTCACATATGTGAAAAAGGAACAAGCTTTTTTTTGAAGGGCAGAAAGACTTTGAATCTCTTCAGAGATGCAAAATGACGGCAGCACTGCTGAGAAAACTGAACCAGAGGTGATCATAAGTGTGGTGAATGAAATATACCATAGAAATGCATCTCTTCTTCTCCTCAGGTTGCTGTAGAGCCTATAATCTTTAATGCATTTATTCTTGTCTCCCATGTCCAAGGAAGGAAGTGTTGTTATTCCCACTCTGTAAAGTGGGAATCACAGTGTGGTAGTGGCTTCTGAGCCTCATCTTCTGGCCTTTTGGACAAGAGATGAGTGCACATGAAGCTGTAAGTGGGCACAGGAGATGTGAAATGAAAGTAATTTTATATCAGTGATCTAATTCCCTAACCTGTCTCCCACCTATTGACTCGAAGGCTCTGGATTTTATAAATTCCAGCCTGAAGACACTCATCTGCTGCCATCTCATTTGAAGGCATGTACAACGTGTTGGCAGCTAATGGAAAACCCGAACCTTGTTTCCCATTTCTTACAAAGCAGGAACAAAAACCACACAGAGCTCAGACGAGCACGATACCAATCTATAATCTGACACTGTCCCTAAGAAACACCAGAGAAAATGGGCTGTGCTTCAGTGATAGCTTCCACACCTCGTGCTGGCTGTGGTTTAGAGTGAGTCTTTTTTCCAGTGACATGTGAGAAAAGAAAGTAGGCAGTGCAGGTGGCTTTTGGGCACTGGAAACTTGGGGTGAGATGGAAAAACCTGCTTTGTTCAAGCACGAACATGTGCTCTCCCTTTTCTATTTTCAGGAGCTGCTAAAGTACAGCACGAGCTGTGATGGAGTTCAGGAACTTCAGGAAGCTCTGGTTGCAATGTTGGATTTGTTGAAGTCAGTCAATGACTCTATGCATCAGATTTCAATAACAGGATATGATGTAAGTAGATTTGGGTAGTGAGAGGCCTTGCAAGGGGCCAGGTGATGCACTGAGAAGTGATAGTGTAGCAGAATGTATGAGGTGAAAACTGTGCTAGAACAGCTAGGTCCGGGTGAGAGCTTTCCATCTGATTTCAAGATTTTGGAAACTGTCTGCACCCAGAGGACATATCCAAAGCCTCGCAGTGCCCAAACTTGCCACCTTGTGGTACTTGGGAGTATTTTTCCAGCGTGCACCTTAGCTCTCTCATGGCTCACCTTAGAGTTCACCTCACTTGCCTTCATAGCATTTCTCATGCAGCATTTAACAGGCTGATTTTGATCCTTACCCACTGAAGTGGTTGTCTGTCCTAGGGCTTCAGGGGGAGTTGAAAGGATTGCTTTCCAAGCTGCTGGTCCCAGTCCTGGCCTCCTTGAGAAGTCCATCCTCTGAGCCCTCAGTTCAGGCTCAGATCTCATCTGCCCTTTCTCACTGAAGTAGCCAGGGCCTTTTGCCTGGACTTCTGTAGGAGCTGGAGAGTTGTTCCATCTTTCTAGCTCTTCCAATTGCTGAGTTGTATCCCTTCACATAGATGAGCTACAATCTTGTGTCTGAGACCTCTACTACCCTCCTAGCACCATGCCAGCACTCCAAAACCCCATCTGATCCTTCCAGGAAGACCTATTCTTAGAGTGACATGCCTTGGAACAGAGCTGGCCCCATTGCCTGTCGCTGTTTGGACATTAGACGTGACATTAGAAGTGACATCCTCTTCTGTCTTTTTTCATTTGTCATGTTCTCACCAGGGTGACCTGAGCGAACTGGGGAAGGTATTGATGCAAGGATCTTTCAGTGTTTGGACAGGGCACCGAAAAGGTCCAACAAAGATGAAGGATCTTGCCAGGTTCAAGCCAATGCAGAGGCATCTGTTCCTCTATGAGAAAGCCTTGGTCTTCTGCAAGAAGCGGGAAGAGCATGGAGATGGATATGACAAAACCTCATCTTACAGTTTTAAGCATTTTTTGAAAGTAAGTACTTTCTAGTTTGGGCCATTGCCATGTATATTGTAAACCAATAACCCAGAGAGTATTTTTCCTCCAACACAGGGGAGTGTTTTCTGCTCTCAAGGCCTGAAATGACTCATATGAAAGTGCCATGCCCGTGAAAGGCTGTTGGTTGTGATAAGCTGTGAGAACCCCACAGATGAAGCAGCAGCTGAGAGAGAACCCATGGAGTCACACATGCACAGACATGGGTGTCTGCCAGGAAAATGGAGCTGTGGGCAAGTCCCAGGGATGAGAACATGCCTTCCTCCCTTCACTAGTCTGCTTTCTAAGAGTGGGTGGGGATGAGGACATGAAAGTGGGGAGGCCCTTTGGATCTTCCCCAGCCCACCTGGGAGTGTGAAGAGCTTCTTCACATCACTGTTCCTCAGAGAGACCCCTTGGGGGTGGGCTGCTCCTGAGCCCTGTATCTCAGCCAGGAGGATAGAGAGATGACTTTTCCTCCTTTCTCATTGCCTTTCTTCTTTGGCAGGCTCTAACTGCAGATAAAAGTGCAATTATCAGATGAAGAGAGTAGCCAATGGCAAAATGTGAAGGACATAAACAACTGTCCCAAACCTATAAATGCTAACTGTTATGAATAAAACCCCCAAGCTGCTCCTCTGAAAGAGACCTTCTGGCATATACTGTATGCGATGAGCAGTTCTAACGTCAGCATTTTGACTCAATACTCTGCCTTGTACATCTTGACAAAGGAATGCTCAATGTGAATGTCTCTTAGAATGGGAAAAAAGGGGCACTGCAGTCCCTGATCTCAGCAGGGTCTGGGGAGGAGGGAGATGCCATGAGTTGTTGGAAAGCCACATAACAGCAGATAAGTCTGTTCAGCTCCAGTGCACGTTACAACCTGTGTATTAAAAGCAAATCCCATGCCATATGTTTAGGTACTTAAATGTTTTTTCCAAACAGCATCATTTTCTCCCTGAGAGGTTGTTTTCCCTCTTGTACTTGCTTTGCCATACGTGCTTTTGAAAGAACTGAAGGGGAGGTGTGGGGAAAGCTTGCTCAGAGGAGAAAATCCTGCACTCAGGAGTCCAGGCTACATGGTCAGGGTTTCTCTTTGCCTCAAGAGAGCTTGTTTTCCAGTTGTTTGTGTTGCCACACTAAGAGGCTGGGGTCAGAGAATCCATAGATGCTGCAGGATTACATCTGCACACATCTGTTTTCAGAATTGCTGTCCTGAGGCTGAAATCCTGTTTCTGGAGCTTGACATTTGTTTGATTCATGGCAGCATCAGGAAATTATTTTTCTTTCCAAGAATGTTTTCTGGGGATTCAGAATTCAAGCAGGCTGTTGGGTAGAAGCTGTGTGACTGGACATCTGTAATACAAGCAGAAGAAACCCTCAGGGTAGTATTTTACATGCTGTGTGAAACATGCAGTGGTAAATGCCTCTTCAACTGTGATTCAGTAATTTAGAGGATAGAGGTTCAACGCTCAGTGCAATGCTGAGGAAATCAGTGTGCCTCATGCCACAGTGGAAGGCAGTGCAGATGACTTGAACATTTATTTCCAGTGAAGAAAAATTGAGAGAACTTGGGCCATTTAGTTTTGGGAAGAGAAGGCTGAGAAGGGATCTTATGAATATCTATAAAGTGGGTGTGAAAATCTATAGATTGGGTGTCAGGATGAAGGTGCCAGGCTCTTTTTGGTGGTGCCCAGTGATAGGACAAGGAACAATGGGTACAAGCTAGAACACAGGAGATTCCACCTCAACATAACAAAACACTTCTTTGTGGTGACAGAACACTGGAGCAGGCTGCCCAGAGAGATTGTGGAGTCTCCTTCTCTGGAAACTTTCCAAACCCACCTGGATGTGTTCCCGTGTGACTCGCCCCAGGTGATCCTGCCCTGGCAGGGATATTGGACTAGACAATCTCTGGAGGTCCTTTCCAGCCCCTAATATTCTGTGATGCTGTGATTCTGTGAATGTCATCCCAGAGCTTTCCACTACCCCAACTTGGTCTGCATTGCTTAGAGCCAACGTCTGAGGGACTAAATTCTGGTCAGGGGAGGAAACAAAATTACAAAATCCAATAGCTGGAATGAGCAGACATTAAATGTGTCTATTCCTGGCACTTTCCTTCCCATCCTCATAGTAGATAATCCATAATTTCTGATATCTTGATGCCTGCCTAGTGTTGGAGGAGCTTTGTGATTGGACTTGATGATCTTAAAGGTCTTTTCCAACCAAAACCATTCTGTATGAACTGCCATGCCAGAGGAGATGCAGAGAACTGGAAACTACAGAATATGGGTAGTTCAAGTGAAACTCCTGTGTTGTAGTTTGTGCCCATTGCCCCTTGCCCTATCACTGTTCACTGCTAAAAAAAAGCCCAACCCCATCCTCATGACCTCCACTCTTTAGCTATTGATCAGCATTAATGAGATCCTCTCTCAGTCTGCTCTTCTGCAGGATACACAGCCCCAGTTCTCTCAGCTGCTCCTTATAAGCTTCTCCGAGTCCTGGGCTACTGCAAGAACAGTGTGGCCAGCAGGGCAAGGGAGTGGTTTCTGCCCCTCTACTCTGCTCTCATCAGACCCCATCTGGAGTCCTGTGCACAGTTCTGGAACCCTCAGCACAGGAAGGACGTGGAAGTGTTGGAGCGGCTCCAGAGGAGGCCACCAAGATGATCAGAGGGCTGGAGCAGCTCTGCTGTGAGGACAGGCTGAGAGAGTTGGGGCTCTGCAGCCTGGAGAAGAGAAGGCTTCCAGGAGACCTTAGAGTAGCCTTCCAGTATCTGAAGGGGGCTACAGGAAGGCTGGGGAGGGACTATTGACAAGGTCTTGTAATGACATGACAAGAGGCAATGGGTTTAAACTGGGAGATTTAGACTGGGTGTTAGGAGGAAGCTCTTTACAGTGAGGGTGGTGAGACACTGGCACAGGTTGCAAGAGAGATTGTGGCTACTCCCTCCCTGGAGGTGTTCAAGGCCAGTTTGGAGGAGGCCTTGAGTAACCTGTACTAGAGGGAGGTGTCCCTGCATATGGCAGGGGGTTGGAACCAGATGATCCTTGAGGTCCCTTCCAACCTTACCATTCTGTGATTCTATAAGAGAGATACTCTCATTATCCCCGTGGTCTTCCATTGGAATCTGTCCAGCAGTTCCCTGTTTCTCTTGACTTGAGAAGCTCAGAAATGGACACAGTACTCTGTCAGCAGGGCAGAGTAGAATAATATGGCAGGAATAATACATGTAGAAAAGCAACATGCCATGCATTTATAAAACTTCTTAAGCCTCATCAGAGAAATTTCATACTGAATGAGTTATGAGATGACTTTGCAGTTAGTTGCACTGATTCCCAAATGATTGGCCCCCTAAAGTCCATTGATTGGTTTGAGAAAGCTTTTGCAAATACAGCAGGCTGGTGGAAAGTCAGAGGGATAAGTCAGATAATGGATTTCAGTTGCTACTGAAATTAAAGTTGATGAAATGCCTTAAGCTGGGTGAAACCAGGTTTGTTTAACACACTTCAGAGCGCCTGGATTCATAGGGGAGAGGGGAAGATTTGTGGTGTGGTTTAATTTTGTTGGTTCTTCTGCATTTGCAGATGAATGCAGTTGGAATCACTGAGAATGTGAAAGGAGATCATCGGAAGTTTGAGATCTGGTACAGTGGGCGAGAAGAGGTCTATGTTGTGCAGGTTTGTAGCGTTGAGACTCTGGGTATTTGCTCATCCTCACCCTTCAGGAAATTTCTCCCATTGGCCTTTATGGGATTGTCAGACATTTAACTTGCATTTCTCCTTCCTCTTTGTCCATGTCAGTGTTCATAGAGCTGTCCCAGCAACTGGTATCTAGTTCAGAACTGTAAAAGTCCTCTGAAAGAGGAGGCCAGAATTGCTCCTTGGAAATAGAGCCTTTTGTTCCAGATGACATCTCAAGCAGACTAGTAGTTTTACTGGGCTTAAGAGTTTGTGATTGAGCCTCATGCTTTAATGGAGCAGGCCAGGAACCTCTGCAGCTGGATGTCAGAACTGCTCCCAAGGCAAAGGCTTAGCCTCCAATGTGTTGTTTCCAGTAGTTTTTCACAGAACTGTGTTTTGTTGGAAAAGCCCTTTAAAGACCATCAAGTCCAACCATTCTCTAACTCTACCACAGCTGGTGCTGAACCACAGTCCTCAGCACCACATCTCTGCCTATTTTAAGCATCTCCAAAGATGTGGGTTCAAACACCTCCCTGGGGAATCTCTGCCAGTCTTCAACAACCCTTTCAGTGAAGAAGTTTATTCTCGTATCCAGCCTAAACCTTCCCTGGTGCAATTGGACATTTCCTTTCATCCTGTCACCTATTACCAGGGAAAAGAGATCAACTCTCACCTCATTCCAGCCTCCTTTCAGGGAGCTGTAGAGAACAATGAAGTCTCCCCTCAGCCTCCTGTTCTGAACAACCCCAGTTCCCTCAGCTGCTGCTCACCAGACCTGTTCTCCAGAGCCTTCGCCAGCTTTGCTGCCCTTGTCTGGACACACTCCAACACCTTAGTGTTCTTCTTGTAGTGAGGGCCCCAAAACTGAACTCAAGGTGCAGTCTTGAGTACCAATACTGAGTACAATGTACAGTCACTTCCCTGGTCCTCTGATTACGCCATTGCTGATTCAGGCCGGGGTGCTGTTTGCCTTCTTCCAAGTCATCCACAAACAGTATTCTGATGGACCTGATTTTTTTTTTTCTTCCTTTCCCTTTTGTAGCATTTGGAATAGAAAGTTATGGAGGTGCAATGCTTGCCTAACATGGTGCTCACAGGAAAACCATTGTGAAAATATTGATGGATGATTTTTTAATTTTTTTTTAAATCTTCTGCCCAGCTTTTTTTTTCCCTCTGTCTTACAACATAATAACCAGTTTGGAATCATAAAGCAGATGTCAGTAGCCAAGTTCACATAGATTTGGCTCTTTAGGCATTATGTAGGGGAGATCAGGTGCCTGCATGTGTGTGCTTCTACCTGCACTCCCTCTGTTGCAGTGATGGCTCCACAGTTTCCACTGAGTTTTCGCTGGGTGTAGCAGGGAACATCAATTTTAAAAGATCAAGAGTGTTTAAAGTGTAGTGGTGGCTGGGGTAAAAGGGTGTTTCAGGTAATTGCAGCATGGAAAAGTAAGATTTTATTCACACATGATAATGGAGGATTCTTAATTCAAAATTCAGACCTTTTTTCCCTCTTCCAGGCTCAAACAGTAGATCTGAAGATGGCATGGCTGAATGAAATAAGAAAAATTTTGTTCAAGCAGCAGGAGCTTATAAAAGGTACATTTGAGCAATTTCTCCATGGCATTCCCACTGCAGCAGAACCTTTCCTATTTTCACATTGCTAATCTTCAAATCCACTAATTCTCAGCAGAGAATTGATTTTTCAGAAGAAGCCTGATAGCAACATACTGGAGTGAGGTCTTAAATTACAGGGAAATAACATAACTTAGAGCAGTAAAGGCCAGGTGCATATGTGAAAATGAGTTACAGAAGTACCTTTTTGTTGTCATTATCATGGGGGTTATTTCACATTCATTATCAGAGGCTTAATTCAGCAAGATACATAACAGATGGCTAGTTTTAAGCATATTAGAGTCTTCAGTGGGTTGCTCACTATTGGATTTGTGCTACCATACCACCTTAATCATAACTCAGTCTGTACTTTGCAACAGCCTCTAGATTTGCTTTTCTCTAAATAGAAAACCATGAGGGTTGTACAAAATAATGCTTCAGGCAGGACAGTTACTAATAAAAAATGGGATTTTTTTTCTGGTGTTTGTTCTTCCCATAGTGGAGAAGCAGCAGCCCAGCTTGTGCATGGACCAGCTCCCACTCTCATCGCAGCTGAGTGATGGGTGAGTACCAGGAGCTGGGCTGGGGGCTCTCTCTGGTACCCACTAGACACCCAAGTGCTTTCTGACCATCTATTGGCTCTGTGCTATGTGTTCCCCACCCTATTTCTCTGAGACCTTTGGGCAGGAGACAGGATTGCTCTCTCTGGTACCCTCCAATCACTAGGTGTCCAAGTGCTTTCTGGCCATCTCTTGGCTCTGTGCTGTGCTTCCCACCCCATTTCTGTCTGAAACTTTTGGGCAGGAGACAGGAGAGATGTGCTGCTGCACATCCTGTGGTAGCATTGGTCTGGAGATAAGGGCTATCAGAGGCACCTTTGAGTGCTCACCTAGCAGCACAGCTTGAGCTGCAGCTCCTCTGCAAATGGGGCCAAAGATGGTGCAGAAATTCAGGGAAAGATGCTGTAGCAATTTTATTTCCCCTCCCCAAAAATTAAAACCAAGCCTTGAAGTCCTTAACCCTTACAGAAACACACATTCAAATCTACCATTATTATTTCTGGCCGTTCTTTACAAACCCCCTGGAGTTCATCTGCATTCCTAAAGTAAAATTAAGAGTGATTTTTTTTTGTTTGTTTCACTATTCAGAAAGCAGCAGAGAGCCTCCATTAGCTCAGAGGAGAACGACTCGGAGCGCACGAGCCCAGTGCTGCTGGACAGTGGGCTAGTGTCCCCCCAGAACAAGCCCCACAGAAGTATGGACCCTTCCCCTTTCTTCAGCACAATCCCAAGCACAAATACAGGCTGGGTGGGGAATGGCTGGAGAGCAGCCCTGAGGAAAAGGACCAGGGAGTCTGAGTTGATGAAAAACTCAACATGAGCCTGCAGTGTGAGTGCAGCCCAGACAGCAACTGTGCTGGGCTGCAGCAAGAGCAGTGTGGGCACCAGGGCAAGGGAGGGAATTCTGCCCCTTTGCTCTGCTCTTGTCAGACCCCATCTGGAGTCCTGTGTGCAGTTTTGGAGCCCCTAGAACAGGAAGGACATGGACTGTTGGAGTGGCTCCAGAGGAGGCCACCAAGATGCTCAGAGTGCTGCAGCAGCTCTGCTGTGAGGACAGGCTGAGAGAGTTGGGGCTCTGCAGCCTGGAGAAGAGAAGGCTTCCAGGAGACCTTAGAGTAGCCTTCCAGTATCTGAAGGGGGCTACAGGAAGGCTGGGGAGGGACTACTGACAAGGTCTTGTAACGACAGGACAAGGGGCAATGGGTTTGAACTGGGAGATTTAGACTGGATGTTAGGAGGAAGTTCTTTACAGTGAGGATGGTGAGACACTGGCACGGGTTGCAAAGAGAGGTTGTGGCTGCTCCCTCCCTGGAGGTGTTCAAGGCCAGGTTGGATGAGGCCTTGAGTGAGCTGTACTAGAGGGAGGTGTCCCTGCCTATGGCAGGGGTTTGGAACTAGATGATCCTTGAGGTCCCTTCCAACCTTACCATTCTGTGATTCAGGGCACACTTGGTGGGTGGCTGGGATACCACTGACCTGAGCTGCATGCTGTTTTGCAGGCTGGCCAGGAATGTCACAGTCCCTGGAAATCTGCGAGGGGCTGGAGGAGTGGTCGGGTAACCAATACCTCTCCAACTGCTCAGACACCGAGGAGGAGGATGGGAACCAGCTGGTTAGTACAGAGGTGCCACGGACACAAAGCTTCGGGCGCTGCTCTTCTCCATTGCTTTGGGGCTTTTTTTTTGTTTTGCTTCACTTGGTAACAGATGTACCTTTTCCATGGCTCTCAGATTTCCCATATCTCCAGTTGGGGAACAAGGAGGTGTCTCAAGCTCCATTTTCTTTGAAATAACTTTAATGAAAGTAGCTGACAGGAGCTCTGTCACGTTCCCCGTGGCAGTCAGAAACAGCAGCTGTGTGATGTGAAATGCAGCTAAATAAGATGATTTTTCCCCCCCCCCACCCCTTTCTTATCACAGTCTCCAGGAAAATACAAAGCCCTTGCAGACTGCAAGAGGAGAGGCTCAGAGGACCTGCTGGTGAAAAACGGGGATGAAATTCAACTTGTGCATGAAGATGGTGAGGGACAGTGGTAGGTATTTTAGGATTACTTTGCCTTATCTCTAAGAGCCTGCAGAGCAATCCTGTGCAGCTTTGCTTGCCTGATGATATGGTCGTTGTGACTTCTGGTGAAGCTTTAGACTATTCCAGAAAGCTGGAGAATTTATCCCCTTGGCAAGATGCACTGGCTTGGCCTGGAGAAACACATCAGGACTTCCCTTGCTGTGGGAGTCTGGGCAAACTGTGTTTTACCAACCTCTTCATGGTCTCCCTTGCCACAGTCTTCCCATGTCAGATGATGCTTCAAATGAGAGCTTTTTGCCCACCCTTGCTCAGCTGTTGGCTTTGTTACTCTGGGCTTGTTAATAGCAATACTGAGTCATTGCAAGACATTTTGCTCCCTCAAGCAGCTGTACGAGCGGTACCTGGTTAATGGCTGTGGACCAGCTTTCTGTTGTATTTAAAGCTGCAGCTCACAACAGTAGACTTCAAAGCTGGTTCTTTCCTTATGGCTGGCAGCATTGCCTGAAAAAATCACCATATTCAGCCTCCTGCCTGTGGAGCCATTAGTCTCCTTGTCCCAGAGAGCGGCATGCCCTCTTCTTTTTTTTTTTCAGCAATGTGGCTGATCTTTCTGACTGTCTTTTCTGTCCAGGATAATTTTTGACTATCTCTCCTCAGGCAGCTCAGAATCTCAGCAGGAGAGAGTGCAGCTCACTAATACCTTGTTCAGGATGTGGGAAGAGTGATTGTAGCAGGAACCTGAGTCACATTTGTGCAGGCACTAGCCCGCAGGCACAAGTGTCCCATGGAGGATTCCTGGCTGACTCCACAGAGAAAACAGACTAGAGTAACATAGACTGGGCTGTAATATTTCAGTTGGAAGGGACAGTAATGACCTAGTCCAATTGCATTTTGCAAAACTCAGTTTGTTGTTAGCAAAAATCAAGATGCACATCATCAACAACAAACTGCATTCTGCTGAGTGCTCATCACCTCTCGTGGTTTTGGCCAATGGCAGGCAGAGATTTCTCACACCAGATTTTTTTGTTAACCCAAATTTCACCATGTGAAAGAGTGGTGTGATTTTTTGAGCATGGGTATTTCCAGCTGCCTAAATGTTGGCTGAAATTTACTTATAGTACTCTGACTAAATTCATTCTATCAGTCTAGCTCAATAGCAGGAAAGTGAGGAAAGTATCACAGTATCACCAAGGTTGGAAGAGACCTCAAAGCTCATCAAGTCCAACCCAATACCACAGACCTCAAGAGCAGACCATGGCACCAAGTGCCATGTCCAAACCCGCCTTGAACACCTCCAGGGACGGTGACTCCACCACCTCCCTGGGCAGCCCATTCCAGCAGTCAGTGACTCTCTAAGGCAAGAACTTTCTCCTCACCTCCAGCCTAAACTTCTCCTGGCACAGCTTGAGACTGTGTCCTCTTGTTCTGAGGAAGAGAGAAGAAAGCAACCTCCTGCTGGCCAAAACCACCCTTCAGGTAGTTGTAGACAGCAAGAAGGTCTCCCCTGAGCCTCCTCTTCTCCAGGCTAATCAATCCCTGCTCCCTCAACCTCTCTCCATAGGGCTGTGCTCGAGGCCTCTCCCCAGCCTCGTTGCCCTTCTCTGGACACACTTAAGCACCTCAATGTCCTTCTTAAATTGAGGGGCCCAGAACTGGACACAGCACTCAAGGTGTGGCCTAACCAGTGCGGAGTCCAGGGGGAGAATGACCTCCCTGCTCCTGCTGGCCACACTATTCCTGATGCAGGCCAGGATGCCATTGGCCTTCTTGGCCACCTGGGCACACTGCTGGCTCATGTTTAGGTGGGTGTCAATCAGCACCCCCAGATCCCTTTCTGTTTGGCTGCTCTCCAGCCACTCCGACCCCAGCCTGTAGCTCTGCATGGGATTGATGTGGCCAAGTAGTGGCGTTTGGCTCCATCAGTATTCAGTGGAGGAAATCTAACATCTCTGGAGCTCTCAGGCAAGGCAATACATGCTCTGGAGAGTCCTGTTCCTCTCCACTGACTGAAGAGGGGCCCAAGGCAACTGTGTTCCCCATGTAGGCTTTTTAATTAGGTTCCTAAATTTAGATAGGAAGAATGTTTCAAATGCATGCCAAGCTTCTCTTCCCTGGTTTGCACTGGCAGCTGTGTAAAGTGTGCCCATATCAAAGTGCTCCTGGGTTGGTTTGTTTCTTTTCCTAATGCTGTTGTCATTCAAAGGTTGGTGAAAAACCTAAACAGAAGAAAAGAAGGCTGGATTCCTGTCCACAGTCTGCAGATCGTAGTGGGTGACTGCAGATTTCGGAATGCCAAAGTTGCAGGTATCATATAGCACACCTAGCAGAAATACTGCATCACTCCAATCAGGTCTTTTAAGCCATTTTGTATTACACTTGATGTACTAAATCTGGCTGTCTGGCTGCTTATGCCTCTGCAGGAAAAAAAAAAAAAAAAAAAGAGAAAACAGCTACTCCAAAAAGCCTGCAAAAGTAGTACAAAAGTAGTAAATGAAGCTTATTCTGCTGGTTAACACTTAAGAAGTTTCTGTGACTTTAGGCACTAGTAATTTAAAACCAAGCATTTAAAAATGTAGATTTTTTTTTTAAGAGCACTGCATAGAAGATTGAGGAGGAGAGATGGAGCCTGACCAGGGATTCCCATGACTGTTTTGCCTCCTCGCTGCCATAGCTCAAGCCCTGTGTGAACAGGAGTACCTAGGCAAAATCTCCTCCTGCTGCAAACAATGCTGAGGGCTGACCCCCAGCGCTCTCCAGGCAATACTTCATTTCTGCAGCCTCACCCTTGCCCTCATTGCTGCCTGCTCATTAACCCATCATTAGAATAAAGTAGAGAAACAGGTTACCAAGTTTCAGCAGAAGGCTTCTAGTCTCCACAATAATAATTCTTATTTCCTAGCTGTGAATGTAGATAGAAATAGATAGGGAAGCATAACGGATGACACATGAAAATGCCTTAAGAGCAGCCCATCACCTTTGCCATGCACACAGCATCACTGCTCCATTTGTTACCTCATCACTGTGCTGTCCACTGGAAGTGGGAGACCAGGGTTTGTGATGGGAGCAGCTCAGGAAACCCACCTGGATTTTAGCCAATTATAAAATGAAGAAGAATCCATCAGTTATTGCCATGGGAAACAAAGTTTGCAAGTAGATCTCTTTTTAAATAATTTTTTTTT
>VWZE01013065.1:531025-541224 GCA_013396675.1 Eubucco bourcierii | reverse complement strand
CAGTATTTTGGTAAATATGAAGGAAGCCTTCTAAAGAAAGTGGCTTTTTTAAGTCCCTTTGCTGCAGGGCAGTCAAATCTCACAGACCAGAGGTGAAATAAGGGACAGCTTCTAGTGAGCCAGCAGCACAGCTGCGAGGATTCCCTTTGCTGTGATCCCACCCTGGAGCACTACATCTTGTTTCTCTGGGGAATCTCGTTGTCACATCCCACAAGGTCCTGGACCACAACCTGTGCAGGAGGTTTATGCAGCTATAAATGCATCCTGAAAAGAGGGTGTTGGCAAACTTGGAGCAGCAGTTTGCTTTGTTAGTGGCCATAACCCCCACAGCCTAAAGACTCGCAGCTCTGCTTTGTTAGTGGCCATAACCCCCACAGCCTAAAGACTCGCAGCTCCAGGCTGGTTTACAAAGCTGCTGATGACAAACTAAGGAGAGTTGCACAAGATGAAAGGCAGAAAGCTCCTCCTACCAGTCTCAAACCGCTGCCCAGAAGCTTCTCAGGCGTTTTGCCGGCATCTAGTTACAGCACTGAGGCTCTTTTCCCTAAGGTTAGCTCTGTGCCCCCTTGCTGTGGCTGATCCTGTTTTACAGTCTCTAGGCATGGTTCTAATTTTACATGCACTCAAGGCAATGTTGTAGGATGATGGAGGATGTTTTCCTGCTCTTTCCAAGAGCTATTCCTAGAGCTTTTCAGTGATGTGCCCTTACAGCCATAATGTACTTGCACTCTGAAATCTGATCTTCCAGCACACCTTTGCCTTCAGCCATTCCCTTTCCTCTGTGGAGTAATCCTTTTATAGCATGGGTGACTTGATAGCACCAGCTGCTCTGGGATGTGGGCTGGATTGGGCTCTGTTTTCTACTTCTTCAGAAGATGGAGCTCTTGCTCCAGTATAGCAGTGGGAGAATTGGGCAGCTGAGCTCCTAGAGCAAAGCTGGGGCAGGAGCAAGCACTGTAACCCTCATGCACTACTAGATGCTTGTGCTGAAGTGCCGCTTGGCATGCGAACAGGCTAAACTTGACTAACATGTTATGAGGTCCTCAAGAGCTAGAGTGTGCTAGAGTCACTTTGGGGCTGGGACAGAGGCAGTCCTATCCCTTTGCAAGGAGTAGTGTCTCTGTTGTTACTCAGCTCCTGCTATATCTCAAATCATGCAATTTTATAGCCAGAATTCTGGGATTTGGTTTTTTTTTTTTCAGTGCAAAGCCTTTAGCTGAAGAGAATAAATTATTCCCTTTCCCTAGTATTTTTTTTTTTTTTTTGTAGTTTAGATTTACACTGCAGTCATTTAAAAACCTTCCCCACCGCAGGATGGCTGATGCTTGCTCACTTACAAGCTGTTCCTCTCTCCTCCTGCTAGTAATGCCTGTGCTGAGCTAGTACAAATCATAATGGAGTTAGAGGGAACTGTTCGCTGCCTGCTTTAAGTTATCAGATGTGTATTTGGTCAATGCCCTACTCTTTGACCACTGCAGCTTTGCAAACATGCTGTTCTCCTGCACCAGGCTGCCAAGGGACAGCTCATGTGCAAAGCTGAGCTTGCAACACCTAGATGAACCCATAGATGTTTTTTCTCCCTTTCCTCACATGGCTGCATAGGTAGTTTTCTTTACAGATGAGTGCTTACTATTGGCCATGCTGTGTAGCTCTTGATAAAACAGATAGTTTGGTCCAGATCTTCTTTTGCAGAGATGTGTGTGGGAGAAACCTTATTAAACTTTTTGTAAATCTTGGCCTGGATGTAAGCTCTAGAAGCTTTTTGGGAGGAAGATGGCTGGCTTGAGGTAATTTTGAAAACCGTTTTTTCCTTTTGGTGTGCCCCTAGCTGCAATTTTTGAGATTAACCCTTGCTACTTCCTTCTGAATAGATAATATCCATGGTGGTTTTTGGTTTGGTTTTGGTGGGTTTTTTGTTCTTTTTTTTTTTTAGTGTGTATCCCTTAGAAATAGTTTCATATTGCAGGTGATAACACAGAGGTCTCAAAAATGGAAATGATTTAGAGAGAAGTCTGCTCAGAAAAAGCAATCTTCATAAAACAGCTACCCCTGAGATTTACCCATGTGTTTAAGCTGCCTTGCTAACATTTTAGGCCAAGCATTGCCTGGTCAGATGACTTCTGTATCATTAACAAGGAGATGCAAGATTATGTCTTCATTGCCCTTGTGCAAGACACACATCTCCATGAAAGTGAGGGCTGCATTGTTACAATCCCAAATCCTCTTCCACGGTGGGGCAGAAGAAAAACTATGTCTGCAGGTCCTTTCCAACCTAAACCATTCTAAGTCCTCTGGTTGCTAATATGCCAAAGATGATGATTTACAGCACTTGACAGTGCCTGTGTCAGTGAAGGAAGAGACATCTGACCTCTCAGCTGCCCTGCAGCACCCACTTCAGGGCAGTTAGAGAGTGGGGATGGCAGAAGTGAGGTCCTTGCCATAACCCAAAGCAGATGTGTTACTCCTTTTCACTCTAGTGACACAGTGCTCGTGTCCCACAGCCTCCCCTCTCGTCAAGTCTCTTTGTCCCTGCTCTTTCTTTCCCTCAGCAGCACTGAACAGATGCAAGCAAAAGGAAATGTTACTTGCTCCCTTAATTTTCACATCAGGTCAAAGCCTTTTCAGCTCCTTTTCACTTGACCTTTAAAAGCTGGGCAGAGAGAAGGGCAAAGTGTTCAGTTTCCATTCTCTGTGTGAAGGTTGCATGATGCTGATTAATTTTAGAAAGAACATGAAATAGATGAGCCTGAAGACAAAAAAAAAAAGAGGTTCAAATGGAAGCAATGATATATGCCTTTACTTAACATCAAAGAACTATTGCTACAACTTTCAAGTTCTTCTAAACAGAAAAAAAAAAAAAATTGTAAGGCAGAATCTGTCTTGAGCCCAAACATGAGGAGCATTCGGAGCAAGTGTGAAAGGATGCTCTGTCCTGGCATAAACACACCCATTTGGATGACACAGGCTCCTGTTCTACACACCAGACCTAGGAGAGTTCATTTTAACACCCCAAATTCCAAGCTGTCCCTTCCAAACCTTAAGGGGATCCCCTGTGTGTGTGTTCCTCATGCCATAAAGCAGATGAAAGATTTCCCCCGCTGGTAGTGCCCAAAAGACCAAGCTCTCCTCTCCCCTGCTCCTGCTGGCCAGGGCAGTGGAGGTTGTCCTTTTGAGTCTGGTGAGCTTGAGGCAACCCTTTACATGGCTTCTGAGGCCACATGGTTTGAATCTGCCTGATCAGAGTGGTGTGTGTGGCTGAGCTCTTGCAGCCTGGCATGAGCATGTTAGCTGAAGCGTGCAAGTTTTGTCCGCGTTCTGTTCAGATGCCACTTGTAGTTCTGCAGCTGCAGCTAAGCTGTTTGCACTGTTACTCATGCACTTTAATGACTGCAGCCACAGGCTTTTGTATTTATGCAGGGTGCATTGGAGGTAATGCTGATGTCCTTTTGGTCTTTCAAGCATAAAAGCAGGGTCTCCTTGTACTATCTGCAGTGCCAGCCAGCTTCACAGAAGAGCTGTTTTGTAATGCTGTAGAAAACCATTTTGAGCAAAATAAGGAGCCTAGAGAAGATACCAGCTGACCCTGATGTGATAATCAATTGATAGGTGGTGGAAATGGTGCTGCCTTAGACAAGGCTCTCTCTGAAGCTAATAGGAGCTCAGCTTTTAGGGAGAACCATGGGAGTGCACTTCTTTTTCTTTATTTTATGCTATACAAATGTTACATGATTACAGGGAACAATGTCTTTCTGGGAATAAGATGCTTTAATATTAACATCATTCTTCATTACTTTATAGATGCTGCCCTGTGTAACACGAGAAAGTTCAGTTCCCCTTGAATTAAGGGTGAACAAGTAGCATCCTATTTTTGATGCTCTGTGGAAGCTTTCAACTAAGTGTTACAGAGAAATAGCACAATAGTTGGAGTTGTCCTGTACTATTCATCACATTCACAGACCTCCACAGCTTCATCCGCACTGAAGGGGACCGGGGTCCTAAGCAGCTTCTCATAGTCATAAAGGAAGCCATTTTCTGCTCTTTCTGTTGGTTGTTTTGTTGTTTTTTTTTTTTTTCCTTGTATGGAAAGTACAGTATTTTCTTATTTTGACCTGCTGTTTTTCCATGGCATCCATCACGCTTCATCAGAGAAGTACACCACAGTTTCCTGAACACTTTGTTTAGATGCTTGAAATTTCCTCTGGAGGTTGAAGGCTTTACCTACTTATTAGCTGACAACCGTTGAAAGTTGCAAATAAAAGAGTTGAGTTTTGGTAAACCAAACAAGTAAAACAAGCCCAACCACCAAATGAAACACCAAACAACCAAAAAACAAACAAAGAAGCTGTATGTCCTGCTTAATTGATTTGATGAATGGGTTTTTCTTAAAGATCTCCTGCAGCTATGTGAATGTATTGTTCTGTAAGAGCATCATCTGGCTGACTCGTGTGTCACGATGCAATAACACTCAAGATCCTCTGTTTGCACTTAGGGTCTGAGTCCAGCCCACTGTGGTCAGTCCCCTGGATTGCAGTGAGGTTTGGATCAGATCAAACTGACAACTCAGGGTTGTCACTAATCACTTAGGGTCCCAAAGTGTCCCAAAGCTGAAATCTGTATCTAGCAAGTGTTGAAGTTTACATTAAGTGTCTGTACTTTTGGAACACGTGCCATAAATCCAACTGAAATGTCCATGTTTGCACTAAGGATGTTCTTGTGGTTTAAGACTGTACTTCTCAGCATCTTTAATAGTGCATCTCTTGAATTGTTAATTTTATTTTTTTTTTTGAGACAGAAAAAGGAATATTGGACACTCACGATTTAGTTTTTATGTTTCTTTGTCTAGTTTTGCTTTTGTAGCACGTGGGTGCTGGTGGTTTGACTTGTAAGCAGATGTGTGCAAAGAGCACCTGACTGTGTTGAGAGCAGGGTTTGTAGTATGCATGCAGTAGTGGAGTTACTCTGTCCCATCAAAGTGTGGAACCTTTTATACCGTGAACTAAAAGGGGACCTTTATGATCTGACTTTCATAGACACAGTACCAAGCTGTTAAGTTAAAACACACTGGGGTGGGGGTTTTTGGGTGGCCATTTTTGTACAGAGGAATTGTTGGGCTATGTGATGGCTGTGGTTGCCTTGGTGGGGGTTGGGGGGATGGTGTTCCCCACCACACTGGTGGGCATTTCTCCAGGTCAAGTGGCCAGTATTGCAGGTAACAACCCCTCCAAAACCTGACCCAGCTGAGCAATGCTGCAAAATCCCAGTATTCTTCAGCTACCTGCAGTCACAGCAGAGAGGTTTTAAGTCACTGGAAGGTTATTCCTGTCTACTTTTAAACTGGTCACAACGCACTTGCTAGGTGGAGAAGTAGGAGTCTCTTAAGTTACTGTTGGGGCTGTTTGTAGTGGTAACAATTCTTGTGGTACACATTTTGAGGTACAGCTGTAAATACTTGTCTCAGACATAGCACACGTTGCATATTAACATGGTTTTAATCTTTCTCCCCTCCTTTTTTTTTTTTCCCATTTTTGTCTTCTGTAGTTTTAAATCTAAGCTTTTTTGTTAATTTATGAGGTTGATAAGTTCTGCAAAGCTGAATGTACAGTCTGAGGTTTTTAACGTTGGAAACTTTGCACACGACATGGGATGTTGCCTTTGGTATGCTGTTGAACTTAGGCTCTTCATGTACATGTATAAATTCCAGGAGAGAATTTTCTCTGACTGCAAGTTTAAATGAACTATATTGTATATGTACCTGTAAAAAAAAAAAAAAACAAACCACAAAACTGTTAAATCTATATTTAAAGATTAAAAACTTGTTAAATAAATTCATACGACCATGTGCGATTCTGTCCAAAGATGCTTCTGCTGTAATTGTGGAGGACAAAAAAGTAATAATCCTCTCAGTGTTGGCTTTATTTAATTTCTTTGGAACAAATATAACCTTCTCACATGCATTTTGAGATAAAAAGAAGCAGTGGCAGACGATGCAAATAGCTTCTTGCTGGCTGTAGTGGATGTGAAAGTGGGAAAGGCACCTTAACACTCATACTGGTGTCTGAAATGGCAGCTGTTCTGGCTCAGGATGTCTCCGTCACCACATTCTCTGCATCCCAGCACTGGGCAGTGCTGCCAAGGAGGAACCTCTGGGTTGGGAGCATGCTTATGGGTGGAGTACAAGGACTGTGCAGGCATCCACAACACTTTTCCAGGTGGTGCAGGAGGAGAGATGATCTCAGGGGCACATGGGAGCAGGCAGGAGGGAGGAGATGCCTGGCAGTGGGGTTTTGCATCTGGAGCCATGTCATGGACCTGTGTGTAGTGCAGGCAGCACGGCAAAACCTCTGCAGGAGCTACCCATACCAGACATTATGGGGTGCAGCTCCCAAAGGGTACGCTGCTTCCCTGGGGTTTTTCCTGGATGGCCATGCAAGAGCAACCAGCACTGGCCAGAGTTGAGCAGCCCTTCCTCTGCAACTCTGCCCTTCCCTTGGAGGTGGGAATTCAAATTTCTCTGGAGGCAGCCTGGAAAGGACCTCTGCCCAGTGTTGCTTCACTTCGGATGTCACCTGCCCTTCCCTGTACCTCAGTGCCAGCAGTGCCTGGGGCATGCATCTGCCACCAAGGTTTCTGTCACCGGCTCAGGGGATATCCTACAAGCTGTTTTGAGGAGGGTGATGCTCTGTCTCCACCACCAGCCTCCATGCCTGCAGTCTCTAACATGATGAATATGGAGACCAGGACAGGTGATAAGCATTAAAGAGCTGTCTTGATAATCCTAACAAGGCTCCAGAGAAGGCACAGAGCCTGCTGTTCCCTTTAAATGAGGTTTGTACAGATCTTAGGTCATTTATACAGCAAATTTTACACTCAATTTTACACTGTCAGGAGAAGCATTTCTTTCTGTCCATAGAATCATTAAGGTTGGAAAAGACCTCAGATCATCAAGTCCAACCACCAACCCAACACCATCATGCCCATTAAACCATACTCTGAGGTGCCATGTCTACATGCTGTTTTTAACACCTCCAGGGATGGTGACTTCATCACCTCCCTGGGCAACCTATTCCAATCCCTGACTGCTCTTGCAGTAAAGACATTTTTCCTAATATCCAACCTGAACATTTCCTGGTGCAGCTTGAGGCCATTTTCTCTTGTTCTCCCACTTGTTACGAGTGAGAAGAGGCCAACTCCCACCTCACTCCAATCTCTTTCAGGTAGTTAGTGAGCAGGTCTCCCCTCAGCCTCAGATGGGGGTCAGTGAGCCATGATCCAGCTCAGCCTGTCTCACATGAAAACATCTATCCTGAGAGTGCAGTGGGTGCAGTGCTTTGCCTGCTCACCTCCTTCATGAGCTAGTGCTACAAAGATGCTGGATACCCGTTCCCAAAGCACCCAGTGCCTGCTGGGTTCCCCTTGCCCAAGGTGCTAAGTGGCAGCTGTGGGCAACACCCTTAGCATTCTGCCCTGAGACATGTGTGAAGTGTGCCCCATCTCATCCACTGCAGCCCCTGCATTTAGCATTTGAGGGCTGAGACCATCTCATCAGTGCTGGTGCTTTCAGGAACACAGCCATGGGTAATTGTAAGGACTTTTTATTTCCTTACTGTTACATTTCCCCCTGCCTTCTCCCAACTTTCACCTTCCACAAACAGAAATCAGTTTGGTCAGAAATGTTTATTAAGCTGCAGCCATCTCTGGAGAACAAGTTGCTTGCTATGGCATCTCTTGAGCTAATCAGTCCATCCCCCAGAACGGCATAACCACCCCTGAATTAGGTGAGCCTCGTCGTTTCCTTTATCCACTTCAGGTACTTTGAGACCCTGGTGTAGATGCCGTATTTACCAGGCTTGGCACACTCCTCGCCCCAGCTGGTGATGCCGGTGAGAAACCAGGTGCCCTCGATCTCGGTGGTGTATGGACCTCCGCTGTCCCCCCCACAGGTGTCGCTGCCCCCAGCTGAGAAGCCCGCGCAGAACATGTTCTGCAGGATGGTGGTGGAGGTGCTCTTGAGGCAGGTGGGGCGGTCGACGTAGGGCACCTTGAGGATCTGGAGGACAGTGGCAGGCCGGCCGCGGAAGAGCGTGCTGCCCCAGCCGCTCACCGTGCCCATGCCGTGCCTCAGCAGCGCGTTGGTGAACTCCCGGTTGCCGAGGCAGATGGGGGTCACGTAGCTGTTGAAGCGCAGCGGCCGGTCCAGCTCCAGCAGGGCGATGTCGTTGTGGTGCTTGTTGATCGTGGCGTTGTACGTGGGGTGGGGAAGGATTTTCACCACCTTCCGCCACTGCTCCGTGTTGTCTTCCTCGTTGGTGTTGTACTCGCCTGCAGAGACAAGCACAGCTTGAGCTCCGTGCCCGGAGCAGTGACTGAGGCCTGGTGGTGACCCCCACTGTGATACCACCCTGGCCAGGGCGCTGTGAAGGGATGAGGCCTGGCACACCCCAGTCCTTGGACTCCTCCAAGCCTGGTGGCTAGAATGGCTGCTTGCTCTTTGTCAAAGGTCAGTGGAGGTTTCCCCCCCACAGCAGCACCTCCTCTGCCCTTGCAGCCCACAGAACCTGAATATGATGGCAAAGGTCCACATGCTTTCACTAAGGTTAGTAGGAATGTTCTGGAACTGAAATGTTTTCGGTGGTGTCCGAAGGCAGGACAAGGTGCAATGGGCACAAGCTGGAACACAGAAGTTCCATCTGAACATAAGGCAAAACTTCTTTTCTGTGAGGGTACTGGAGCCCTGGAGCAGGCTGCCCAGAGAGGCTGTGCAGTCTCTGTCTCTGCAGAGATTGCAAACATGCCAAGGTGTGATCCTCAGCAACCTCCTCAGGGAGGACCTGCTTTAGCAGGGGAAGGCTGGACTAGACCATCTCCAGGGCTCCATTTTGACATCCCCCGTTCTGTGCCTCTGTGACTGCGGCTGGTTTGGGGAATTTAGCACATTCAGAGAGCTGGAAGGGGATGTTGCCCATACATCAAAGAAGGGAAAGCCTCTGGAATTAAAAATCTTTCTTTAGAATAAGTCATCTGTTAGTGAAAAGGAGCCTGACCTTTCCCCTCCTAAAACCACACAGCAGAAGGGAGTGCAGGAGGCTACAAAACAGTTCGCGCCAACCCCCACCCCCCCGNCCTCCCTAATGCTCACAGGTGCCCCTGGGTCCCTCCACCCACAACCAGGCTCAGCTGCTAGCAATTGCTACGGGCAGTTCCAGGCTCCCGTGATTGAGTTGTTACCTCCCTTCCTGGCTTGTGTAACAGGTAGAGGGAAGGGAAAACCTTCTGCGGGCTTGGGTCAGCAAGTGGGTAGTGGCTGGGTTTGTCTGCAGGCACATCCCCTCTCCCGCTTCTGAACTGGCTGAGCTGAAGGCTCCTGAGCAGGATGACTTTTCCCGCTCGCCTTCTTGCAACCCAAGAGGCACAGGGTGCATTTAACCCCTCCGGCAGTACTTCTCCCTGCTTTGCTGTGATCTCCAGAGTACACCACCTCCTCTAAACAATATCTGCAGCCCTCCTGGCCCGAGCAGTGTCCTGTGTCTGCTGCATTTGCCGGCGACGAGCAGCACGGAGCCCAGCACAAGAGGTGAGGCAGCTTTCTGTGTTCACGCTAATGCTGGTGCTGCTGAAGGCAGCTTTGGTAGCTGGTGCTGCTGCTGTGCTCTTTGAGGGGGGGGTGGAGGGGTGTTGCAGCAGTGTGAATGTCAGCTTTATCTCAGGCTGTGTTTCCACAGTCAACACAAGACAGAGATGGGGGAGACTTACAGAAAGCTTTTCTTGTGCTGTGGGGGCTTACTGTTCCTGGGCACCTGAAAATATGCTTCGAGACGAAAGTGGAGAGGCAAAGAAAGGGAGAGGGATGCTTCTTCTACCCCTGCTATTGATTTTTGGGCCTCCCAGGACACAAAGCTGAACGTCTATCATGAATGGACGTGAGGGAGTCAGACATTGCCCATGCAGTGTACATGGCGCAGGCACAAATTCAATAGTCCCTGAAGCCCTGTAAAATCGTGTTTTGCTTTCTTGACTTCCTGCCTCTCCAAAATCTTGCCCTGGAAATCCAGCAGTGCTGCAGAGCAGGGTGAAGGGAGCACAAGGGGACTTGGCTGGCAATGGATCCTAAGTGGAGGGAGTGAGGGACAGGTAGGAGAGGAGAAAGGAGAGGCAGTTTGCATGCAGATGCAGCAAGCACAACAGCTCTGTCCAGGTGAAAA
>VWZE01013065.1:449738-530983 GCA_013396675.1 Eubucco bourcierii | reverse complement strand
TGTTGGGGGGGGGGTGGGGTGGGGGGGGGTGTGGGAAGAGGGGAGCTATTTTTGCTGAATATTTTATACTTTAGCAGGTTAGCAGGTGTAAGGCTGGGCTTCCTAGCAAAACTACCTGAAAGTAGATAGGAAAAAAAGCTGTGTGCAAGCTGTGAGGCTCGTCCTGCCAGCACCAAGCAGGTGATGCCCAGTCCTGTGACACTCAGTCTCCATAGTCTGAGCAGGCATACCCCAGGAGCTCATCCATGTTAACATGATGGATGAAGATGCAGCTGGAAACCTCTTGTTGAGCTTGTATCTGTGGATAAAACTCAGCTCTTTAAGGCTCAGTTAGAATGTAGTTTTGATCAGTAGTACATTTCATAGTGTTTAAGCAGAGAGTGCATTCTTCCATACCTCCTTTCAGCACTGCTTATAGCAGTTATTGGCCATGTTAGTGTCCTCCCTCCTCCACCCTTCAGTGTAACCCTCTTACACCAGATAATCATAAAATAGAGAAAGAAATAATTTGGGGAAGCTGATTTTGCCTCGTCTCTGAAATGCAGCCCCACAGTGCTTGCCGAGGCCCCATGCTGAGCTACCAGCCGGCTGCCTTGCAGACAGGTACCAAGAGCCAGGGGCAAACACCATTTGTCAAGCAGAGTTGTGTTTGTTTTGTAAAGTAGCAACATCACTTGCTGGGCAGTTTGGCTATATTACTCTTGCCCAGCTCCCTGGAAACCCTTCTGTGAAAGCACACTTCCCCGTGTGCCAGCCAGGTTCCTTTACTTCAAGCCATAAATTCTATTTCCTTCTAAAGAAGCTTGAAGCAACAGTAGTAATTTTCTCCTTGCAAGGACCTACTCAGGTTGCCTGCAAATACCTGTTTGAGACTTGTATGAAGCACCAAGAAGGTCAGAAATCCTCATTGAGGTCCTATTTCTAGCTCTGCTGGCCAAATATTTCACACTAGCTCATGAAGCAGCACCTTAATTGAAGCCCACTGGGCTTTTAAATGGCTTCAGATCCTCCCTGGCCCAGATGAGCTTGTCTGTGGTCAATATGGCTTTGGGGCCAAGGCCGGACCCAGCTCACTGCTTTTGCTGGAGGTGGTGGTATCTGGACAGAGTAGGCTGCCAAAATGCTGCTATGTGGGACCTTAACTGTCCCAAACCAATTTATGCCATGTTGCTGCCCATCATGGTGGTGTGGGTCCTTGGATTCTGTGCAATACCTTGTGCCTGGCCAGTGTGAGCCCTGTCCTACATCCCTTGCCTGTGCTGTCCTGATGCCACCCAAGGTGCTCACCTGCCACAGCAATGACGTCGCCGCCTGGCTTGAAGCAGTGGGCTGCTGTCACTAACCATTTCTCATTGATGATGGATGCACCACAGAAGCCCACACCATGGCTATTCACCAGATGAACCTATGGAACAGAAGGAAGTCATACCTGTGGGTCTCTGTAAATTGGTGGAGAAGAAAGAGTGGGACAAAGGAGGTTTGCTTGGCCACAGGACAGGCTGTGATTAGGTTGTACAGACTCAGTGCTGGCAGAGGCGATAGAATCATAAAATTGCTTTGATTGGAAATGACCTGTAAGATCAAGTCCAACCATTCTCTATCTCTGCTGACTCCTAAACCATGGCCCTCAGCACCACATCTCTGTGTTACTGAAACACCTCTGAGGATGGGGTTTCAACTACCTCCCTGGAGAGGGTGCCTGGTGAGGTAAAGATCACCATGAGCAGAGCTAACTTGGTGGGCTTGTGTAGTGTGTGAATTTACTTTTTTAATAGCTGTTGATTTCTCATATTTAAGTCCTCAGTTTCCCTCTTGGCTCTCTGAATGCATGATGTTTGCCACCATCACCTGTGATTTGTACCACCAATGGCTGTACTGGAACACTCAGCATGGGTAGGGCAGTGGGATGCTTTCTTTCTGTCAGGCACAATACATGACCTACCAGCAAACCTGTTGCTGCTGCTTCTGGTGGCCATGTACATCCCCGTTGTCTTACTGTGCTTTTAAACCCTGAAATGGAGGGCAAGTGCCTGCTTCTGACCTATCTTCATACGCCCTGCTCCTGTTTCACTCCCTCAGCAGACATGGAGGGATTAGCAGATCTGCCTGAATGGACATTTCCATCCCTGTGTGGACAACTTTTCACTGAGAGCACCAGTGCTGGTCTGTGTCAGTGCTCGCAACAGAAAAAGGTTTGCCATTCCTGAAACCTCATCTGAATTTATTAATCTTCATTCTCAGTCGCTGATATTTCTGGGCTCACTGAAGCCTGAGTAGAATTCAAGGGCAGCAGATGACTTTGAAAAAGCTCCAAGCAAGGATCTGACTTTCCTTTGGACAACAATTTAAAGGTATTTGCAGAGTAGTGGGTTGGAGGAGGTTTTTTTGCCCCCCTCACCTGTGTTAACGGTTTTGGTGAGGTGGAGATGACTGGGATGTTGCAAGTTGGATGAAGAAAGAGCAGCTGGATTTGGTAGGTGTCATACAAGGGCAGATCCTTTGTTGGTAGGAATTATCATGAATCTGTTGAAAATGATGGAGCCAAAACTAAGCTGCACTGTTCCTTGCAAAGCTGTGCTTTGCAAAGCTCCCCTTCCTCAATCTTTATCTTCATCTTCACTATTCAAGGACTATTGGGGAATCTGTTGCTGTAGCTCAAAACTAGATCCTTTGTGCTCCACCTGATAAACCTCCTGTGACTCTGACTTGTAGCTTTTATTGCCAGTGTAGACTCCCAGCAAAGGCAAGTTTGGTTGCTGCGGCAGAAAACTGCACAGAAAGAAGCTGTGTTCCTGTTAGATTTGGGATCTGTCATGAAACTAACCTCAGAGATGGGCTTGGGTATGTAGAAGTAAGGTGATCCTGCATTCAGAAGGGAATGAATAGACAGAACTACAGGAGACCTGCAGGAGCAGCCAGTACCTGCCAAGGCACCTCGCCTCTCATGCTGTCTGTGCCACCCACCACCCGGGTGCCTGTCTTTATGATGGGTGTGATTTTTGTGGTGGCAGGGGTGCTGGTTTCTGTGGTGTTGTCCAGCGTCTCATCCTGATCATCATCGTGGTCATCCAAGGTGACATTCCAGTGGTCAAAGGTGTTTATGGCTCGGGTGAGCTTGCTCTTTGCCTCAGGAGCGGTGACCTTCCCACAGGGGTATGGTACTGAGGGAGAGACAATCACAGTTATGACTACCTGTGCATCACACTGGGGGCTACAGAAAGAGAAGGAGCAGGAAGGGAGACAAGGGCTACCCATTTGGGAAACACAAGGCTGTGGGGTGTCTGCATGTCCTTTGAGGCACAGTGCAGGAGATGCATAAGAATAGCAAAAGCACAACTGGTTTCTGGGCCCTAGAAATGCCACCTGAACAGTTTTCTGAAGAGGGAAGCTGATGAAAGAGGGCACATGTTGGATGGGAGGGTGCAACTGTGCCTCTCCTGGGCAGGATGCTGGGGTGCATAGCTGGGAGGCTTGCTGTGGACCACAGCCGGGCACTTGGCTGACATTTCTGCAGCCAGTAACTCCAGTACAATGAAAGTCCTGCTGGGAGAGAGCAGGAAATAATATCTGTCAGTTGTACAGATAGTCCTGCTTGGCACCAAGGTGAGGAAGGCATTAATAAACTCTTTTCAGAGTTGTAGATTTTCTCTGTTAATGAAGATCTCATCTATAGACTCATTCCAGACGAGCTCTTCCTATTTCTCTCCTACGCAGCGTGTGCCCAATTCCTGCTGATAGTGGCAGCCAAAACAGGAACTAGCAACAGGCATTGTCTTTCATCTGAAAAGCTTTTGACAGCACTGTGCAAACAAACATTAGTGTAAAATCAGATGTAAATGGGACCTACTGAGATTTCATTTTTCCTTTTGTAAAGAGTCTGCTTTAGGAAGAGGACTTAAGTGTTGAGTGATGGCAAGTGCTGCCCACAAGGTTAGGCTAGGGAATGAAGGTGTCAGAGCCAACAAAAGTTAAGCTTTTGCAGGAAGGGCAGTTACCCAACCAGAAAGATGATCTTGCTGCTAACAGCAGAACTTTCTGGTCCAGTGAAAGTGATACACCAAGTTGAGCAACATAGGCCTGAGCTCTTAATGCTCTCCATTAACAGAAGGGCTTCCAGCCTAAGGTATTCCCTACACTATTGAAAGTCAGCACTTTCAGGAGCTCAAAATGTGTAGCTGGCCGTAGCTATCAGAAACTAACTCACCTGTGCAAGTGCCTGCATGCTGCCTTAGGCGTGCAAATCTGGCATTCTCAGGTGGTAGAAATACAACAGCAGCAAAGGTTAAATTAATCTTGCATGACAAAACATTTCTCTACCCAATCTTCTCTTGCCTACACCAGATATGCCCAGTTAACTTGTTGTCTTGTGGTGGGTTTGGCTCGAATTTAATTGAAGTTAAGAGATACTATAGCAACCTGGGAGTGTGGAGGGAGGTTGGGGAATATAACAAGAAGCAGCTTTTCTTTAGCCTTTTGTGAAACTGCAACCTCCAGTAATGCATTTCCCCTGCACCCTACCCAATACCATAGCTAAAGCACAGAGTCCAGTTCCTTTTGAGGATCTTTGTGTGCTGATAGGTGCTGTTGGGAGGACAGCATCACCACAAAGCTTCTCATGTTTCCATTCAACTCAGGTAATTATAAGAGACTGGGTGATGGCCATCCATGAGACAGACAATCAGGAGAAATTGTCAGAACAAAAGACAGTAAGACTGTCTTTTGTTCTGACAAATCTCACAGCATCTTCAGTGTAGGATCAGAAGCTCCTACTGGAATAACATGGGAGTGAGCTCTGGCTGGGTGGACAGCAGTGTGTGCGCTGGTGTATCTGAGCACATAGATTGGTACTGGAGACAGGAATATCTAGAAACGTGGCTGCAAGTGGGAGAGGCACCCGTGTGAGGAGCCATCTGAAATGAGTGTTTCAATCGTGCACAAATATTTGGACAAGCACCTTCCTTCTCCACCCCTCTAAGGCTACGAGAAGGAAGCAATTTAAACACCCTTTAAACCTGGCCCCACATCATCTGTTGGGGAAGTTCAGGGTCAAAGCTCTTTACATTTGCTAAGCAGGAAGACAAGGCTGGCCTCCAACAGGGTATTGCTTTTCTATGAGATTTGTGTATCTAAAGTTAGAAGATCTTGGAAACTTTCACCCAGCTCTATTACAAACACTTAAAAGGTAACCTGCAGGTTCACAGGACTTTCCATCTTCATGAAGTTTGTAGCCATTAGCACAGGAGCACACAACTTTCTGTGGTGGGTCATGCCTGCAGAAGTGCTTGCAGCCTCCATTTTTAATAGCACAAGTGAAGTCTGGAAGACATGAAAATGAAACTGTGAAAGCTCTTTGACCGGGGCAGGTTTGGGCTGGACGTTAGGAAGAGATTCTTCACGGAAAGACTGAATGCCCATTGGAATGGGCTGCCTGGGGAGGTGGTGGAGTCACCATCCCTGGAGGTGTATAAAAGGAGTCTGGATGAAGCACTTAGTGTCATAGTTTAGTTGGTTAGAAGGAGCAGGTGATAGGTTGGACTCAATGATCTTAGAGGTCTCTTCCAACCTGGTTAATTCTGTGATTCTGTGAAATTTCCCCAGCACTGGATCCATTGAAGATTCAGCTGGGCAGGTCTCTGGGCCACCTTGACTAGACTGTGCTTTTGCCAAAGAAATGTTGGACCAGATGACCCTTGAAGTCTCTTACAACCTGTGATTCTGTGAAATGCGACTGGTCAGAGATTAGATGGAACTTGGGCCTTTAGACTCAGCCTATAATCCCTCTCTGGTTGTCCCTTGCTGTGGACAATGGATGCTCCTTTGCAATGACAGTGTCCTCCTTCCAAATCACATCTCCTCTTGTAACGGCGGAGCACTGGGTACCTCTTTGAGAACACAGGTTGAGCAATGGCCCTGTGAGAGGTCCTACTGAGCCCTGACACAGGCTCCTGCCTCCAACAGCTGCATGCTGTCTGAAATTTGGCAGCCTGACCATGAAGGACTCTTGCAAATATTTGGTTACAAGCCACGTGGTTTCCCCACAGTTGTGTTGCTTTCCTCCCCCGCCTTGCTTACGGCCATGCAGAGTAAATGCTAGTGGAGAACACCGTGTGTCAGATGGGAGTAAACCCCCAACCTCTGTCTCAGGGTTATTCCTGGGCTCGGCTCCAAATTAAAAACCCACAGGAAATCCATGTCTTCTCCCTGACATACCAAGAAACCACCACAACCTGACATGGAAGATGCACTTCAGCGTGCTGTTTGATGACATGGGTCCCAACCTCTGAGGCATGGAGGGATTCCTGTTACTTGCATGTGTCTTCTCACACTCCTCTATGGTGGGAACGCCATTTCTTGGGGGTGGGAAACCACTAATCCACAGCCAATCTTTTAATTCTGAGTGAGTTTTGAAATAACTTCGCAGCAGATTACTCCTACTTCCTCAAGGACACCTCCCTTCCTGTAGCCATTTTAATGCCATCATTTACTATTTTTGCAGAGCTCTTTTTCACGCCTCACTTCTAGCTCTATTTTTGTTCCTGTCTCGCTTCCACCAGAAATCTGCAATGAGACTATTTAAATTTGATGCAGCTTTGAAATGCTCTTTTTAATGTACACTCCTCTCTTGCCAGAGCAGAAGCACAACTAGAAAGAGAATCTTTGATGAGCGCAGTGAGTCTGGCACATTGTGAGTCGCACAGCCCCTGTTTATATTATAAATATAAGAACTGAATACCCCTCTTGCTTAAATTATCAGCTGTTTGCTTTTCATACACTCCTCGACCCATCAGGAAAATATTTGCCTTTTGTTTTCCTTCAGAGTCAAGGTTGCTGATATTGATAATTATAATTCTGAGTTTAGCAGAGTGCCACTGAGAGGAGGTTGTGATGATCCTGCCCTGCTCGGCACCTGCTGCCCAGCCTTGTGTGAGAAATGGAGAGGAGGAGTGAGATCATGGAGTCTCACTGGGGTTGGTGGAAACCTGTTGCTTTCAGTGATCCCTGATTGATGAGCAGCCCCAGAAAGGCTTGTGCTGGGGAGATAAAGGAAGGTCTCTGTGTCAACATTTGTGCTGGCAGCCACAGTGTGCTGAACAAAAGACCTTGAGCCTGGCTCTCTGTTGAACCCTGCACAAGGTATTCAGAGGAGCTGGAGCTGAGGCTCTGCCAGGGACAAGAGAGGAAAGAGACATCTGCTCTTGTATCCCCAAGCACGTCCCTTTGTAATCCCCTTGGTGACAGGCTGAACTGGCACATGCATGCTGCTCCTGGCTGCCAGGCAAAACGTGTCCAAGACAGCCTTCTAGTTGGATGAAACTCTGTGACTGCTTTGGTCTAATGGTTCAGAATACCAGAACACAGAATCTGCTCATTGGAAAAGACGTTAAGACCATTGAATTTCACTGTAACCTAACATTTGCCTGTGCACAACTGTTAGACCATGTCCCTGAGCACCTCATACAGATGTCTTTTAAACACCTCCAGTGACGATGACTCCACCGTCTCCCTGGGCAGTCTGTCCCAGTGTCGGTTAACTATTTGGAAGAAATTTCACTTAATAGCCAACCTAAACCTTCCTTAGTGTAACTTAAGTCCATTTCCTCTTGTTCTACAACTTGTTAGCTGGGAGAAGAGGCCATCCTCCACCTTGCTAGAACCTCCTTTCAGGTATTTTTAGAGAACAATGAGTTCTCCCTTCAGGCTCCTCTTCTTTAGGCTGATCAATCCCAGCTCTTTCAGCAGCTCCTTGTAGGACTTGTGTTCAATGCTCTTCACCAGCCTCATTGCCGTTTTTTGAACATGCTCTACCACCTCAGTGTCCTTGTAGGGAGGGGTCCAATGGGATTTTGACTAGAGCAGAAGAGCCACACACAATGAGTGCCCAGTACCTACCTATCTCACAGTTTTTGCCTTCATACCCAGCTGGGCACCAGCACGTATAGGAACTTACTCCATCCTTGCAACTGGCTCCATTTTTACATGGATTGGGGTCACACTGGTTTCCATCTTGGAAAGAAGACAAGACAATTAGCAAACATCAGAGTCCACCATGGCTAATGCTGACCAAGCACTGGAGTCTTGCTCTGTGCAAGCATCTTGTTAAAGATGAGCAAGAGACTGCACCCATTCCCTTTTTTGTAATGAGAAATAAGTCAGATCCTGGCACCCAAGAGCACAACATAGAACATCAGCACTGAGGTAATGTCAGCAGCAGTGTTTTATTCAGAGTCCTAATTCTGTTCCCTGTCCCATGGGGGTTAATTCTGCTAATTTCAGCATAACTCCCCTTCACTCTCCCTCATACAGCATCTGAGCAGGACTTTGGCAAAGTTAGAAGGTTTGCTTCATCCAGAGTGGTTAGGATTTGCTAATCTGAATTATTTTAACACTACTGCCTTTTTTTCTGAAGTTTTAAGCACCGTCCACTTGGATTTGCAGACTTCTCTGTGTATTAGAATGGAGGACCTTGGTCATTGCTCGTTCTAAGTCTTTTGATATTTCTAGAACTGGTCTGGATTTTTCTTTACATGTCAGGGCTTTTATTTTCACAGTTGCCTACAACTGAGAAGCTGAAGCTTTAATAAAAGTACCCAGAACTGCAAAATTAGTGTTCTAAGCTTTGGAAGAGGAAGCTGGTGACGCTAAATTCCAAGGCAGTGTACTTTGAAATGGTAATGTAAAGACATAGGGGGAGGAAAACATCTTGATACCTTTGTGTCACTCAGTGAGTGTGGCTTTTAGGAAGGGACTTGAATGCAGAAGGCGGATTGGAAACAAGGACCAGATGGATTTGTTTGGTCTAAGGCAGGGTGTTGGGGTTTGCACACCAGGTGTGGATGGTAGTGGTTGTTGCTGTCTGGTCAAGGCAGTCTGGGCTTGGCACCACTTGGGTGCTGTGCATGGGGGTCAGCTCCCCTGGGCTGTGTGTGTTGGAAGAGCAGGTGGTAAACTGGGCAGTAAACTAGGCACTTTGGATGAGAGAGGAGTATATGGTACTCGTTATTTTTGAAGAGCTAATTGGTCACAGTGGCAGGGAGAGGAAAAACATAAAGCATCACTAAATTTCATTGGTTGGTATTTCAGGGGATAGTCCTACAACACAAATGTAACCTTTCTCTCTTTTTTTTTTTTTTTAATTTTATAGTCTGGACTGAATAATCTGAATAATTTAAGAGTTTTTAGTGAGATGTTCTGGGCACTTTGCCAATCTACAAAGCAGTTCACTTATTGAAATGTCCTTAAAATGAGTTTCAGATGTTTTAGTGGGCATTGAAATCTTTTTGGTAAGGGACCGAGGAGCCACTGAGGATGGAGACTGAAAGGGGAGGAAAAATAGGTGGTGGGAAGAAAATGTTGGAGACACAAGTTTGGGACCACTGCTGTAACTGGCAAACTGCTGTTTGCTGTAATCATATTGAGGCTCCACTTCAACATGGCATTTCCAGGGATTCCCACTGTGCTTCCATGAGGCTATGCCTCTTCTGGAGATCTTTGCTTGGTAACAGAACCTGTGTTGCTTGCTGAAGGGGTGTTAATTATTGCTGTCCTGTTTTACTCCATACCATGATTGAAAACAGAAGCCCAGAATGTGACCTGGGCTCAGTAGATCCACTGCTATATGCGAACTGGTTTTGTTCTGTGAGATTTTAAAGCCTGATCCAAAAAAACCTCTCTGCTTGGACAAAGAAAATGTTAAGTATGTTAAGTAATTATTGGGTTGTGGGGATTTTTTTTGTGGGGTTTTTTTTTGTGTACTTTTTTTTTTAATTTCAATTTGTAGATGATTCAGGCCCAGGCTGGTTGGCTGCAGGATGTAGGGTGACTAACTCTATCATGACACAGTTTCTGCATGTTAGAATACATTTGCTTCAATAAATGTCTGCTATTTGAGTACTGAGAGATGAATGTTATGCATTTGAACACAAAGAAAGCAGCTCTTACCAATATATGTATTCCAAAACTCCATCTGCAAAGGGAAAAAAAAAACAAAACAACAAAAAAAAAGTTTCCTTTTAATTTCTAATTCCTGGGCACTGCCTGACTGTAGTAGTACAGGGACAGCTGCAGAGCTAAAGCAAAAGACTTACAGGAAAAACAACCATCTCCATAACCCCAGTGGTGACCAACAAACCTCTAAAGCATTTCTGCAGCCCAGCTGATGGATCATGAATAAGAATAAACCACAGCAGATGCTGCACTTGGCCCTGCAGGCATTCCCTTTGCTGTCCGCTCCTCCCTCCTCTGTGCCTCCTCACCCCAAAGGCTTGTGGAGGTATGTGCTGGGTGGAACGAGGTGGTCCCATGGTGAGCAGAGATACTCACTGTTTTCTCCGTGTTTTCAAACACTTCTCTGGCTTCCTCATAGCTGCATTTTTCTTCTATGCATTCTCTCTCAAGGTTCCCAGCAATGACCTCCTCCAGTCTGTTTGAATTGGCTCGCTTTTGCCTCTGCAGAACCGAACTTGCCTCTTTGGTCCCGATGAAAACTGCAATTGGGAAAGGAACAGGGGCTAAAGGGGAGCATCCACCGTGGTGTGGTGCAACTGGGCTGGGCTGTTAGGGCTCTGTTCTTGCAGAAAACAAACCCTTTTTGTGCCTTCAACTCTCCATTGCCCCATGGCTAGGGACATTTCAGGAGAGTTATCATCTGCTTGGGATGTTATAATCTACTTGAGGTTTCTTTGATGTCTAACCTCAATATAATCCAGAAGATCAGATCTGGAGAACTGAAGGTCAAAGCAGTTGATAGAAATGACTGATGGGGAGAGGGCAATCAGGAATGTCTCAGCTTGATGCTTATAGCAGCCATTGTATCTCCTACCATAGATGCACAGGTTGGAATATGCTGTTTGACAAAAACAAGAAGTTTTTTCATGCTGCTGCTTGCTGAGGTGTTGTTTAGACACAGACATTGTCCTGCTTTAACTGTCTCTGCAGTTCTGGCTGGGAAAGGCCATCTGCCTCTGCAAGCATCTGCAGCCCTTGGAAGCCACAGGCCATTTACTTCTCTCCCTGCTCCTCATCCTTGCCCATCCACCTGGGTCCCACTATTTCCTGCCAGCAGGAGGGGTGATATGAGCCCTCCTCAACCCCTGGGCCAGGTCAGTGAGGTGATATGCATCCACCTTCAACTCGCTAGGCAAGGTTCTGAAACCACCAGCAGAGAGCTTCTGGCACTGCAGGGACTCTCAGTTTAGGCAGGATGTCCATGTTTGTCACCAAGCTTCCCATAGTGGCTGCTTGCTGAAGAGCACAAGGACGTGCACACTGATGATAGTGCTGCCATAAATGTTCCCCCAGCAGGGCCAGGACATGCACACTGATCATAGTGCTGCCATAAATGTTCCCTCAGCAGGGCCACATCCCATCGGCAGACTCAGCAGCAGCCTCCTGGTAGCAACTGCAAAGCAGCATTTGCTCCTGACCTGCCTTTTGGGGTCCCACAGGTCTGGTGGGCACTCTTCTCACTGCTCAAAGACTTTATTCACCCAGAGGAGCTTCCTGGTTTGCTTCTCCAGGCTCTCCCCTCCCTCCATCCTCCTTTAGTGCTTGCAGCCATGTCCCTTTCTGTCACCAGATGGCACAGTCTAGCAGCTCTTCTTGAAATTGCTGGTGGCCACCTTTGACAAAGGCTCTTATCTGGGGATTCTGTGCTGGGGGAAGGAGAGCATGGGCTCAAGCAGAGAGGAGAGTCAGGGGAAGAATGACCCACTTGTTCCTTTCTGTGACTACCTTCTTCTCTTGATCCACTGGATCCCAGCCTTCCCAAACCTGCAGAGCATCCATTTTGTTGAACTCTCATGAGTTCCAGGTGGGTTGCTCTGGCTTATGCCATGCCACTGATGATGTTACCAGCCCCTTCACCTAAAGATCTCTCTGTAAGAGACTGAGCTAATTGTTTTTGCAATGCTTTTAATCGTGATACAGCAAGCTGCTACCTCTGTCTTCCTCGTGCATTTTGAGTTTTGGTTATAAGCAAAAAGTAGTGCATTAAAACCCTGACAGTCTTGTTTGGCAGTAGATATTGACAGGTAAAGCACTGACCTCTGGAAAAAATGAGTTTGCTTCAAACTCTGCAGCCCTTATGAGATGGCCATCTCCCTCCCACCTGCAGGGTCATGGTTGATGTGCGAGACATTAGCATACACCTCTGAGCAGGTGTTGCTGAAGGACACTTTCCCCCTCTCCCTGTGGAATGAGCTGCAGCCTCCAGGTTGTCCCCAAGCTGGGCAGAAAAGGCTCAAGTGGGAACAGTGGAGCAGCCTTCCTTGGATTTGTGATGTTTTTGGCCTGGGGAACCTGGTGTGAGTGCAGCCATACATGGCCCTGTGCAAAGGTAGGCAGCTGTTAGACCCTCTCCTTCACCTCTTCCCAGTGGGATGTGCCAGACACCTGCCTTAATTAAGCCATTTAATGGAGAGAGTTCATTTTAATGAATGCAACTTTGCCACCCTCAGATCCCTCTAGGCTTTCTCAGTTGCTTGCTGATCCCACACGCTGCTTTACAAGCAAAACTTGATTTGAACTGAAGGTTGCAGGTTCCGTGGGATTGCCTGCATGGTACTCACCCTGGCTGGAAACCATCCTCACGCCAAGAGTACACTCACACGTGGCTTATCAACTTCTGAACCGGTATCTGAGAGTGAGGTGGGTCTCTTGACCAAGGCTCTGTGAGAAGGGCCCTGTCCTGCTAGCTGAGCATAGTATTTTCTAGGCGGTATACCTGAATGGGTGGTGGTACCAATACGAGGTTCATTGCTAAGCAAACATTTTAGAAAGAGGCCCTTTCAAAACCTGCTACTCACAATGTTTTACCAGAGGAAGGAAGCCCAGCCTAGTACTGAGCAACTACTCACACTGGATGTGAACCAGCCTCTGCTGGAACTGTTGGTACTACAGATAAATCAAGCAGCAGCCTGCATTACTATGTGTGATTGCCCACATCCATCAACTGCTCTATCCTGTCTACAATTTTGGCTGCATCTTACAGTCTTTGTTAAACTCTCGCTGAGTTTGGCTTCAAACAGCTCTTGCAGTGGCAAATCCAATGACTGCTTTATGGATGTGAGCAGTCGTTTGTGCTGCAGGACAAAGCGGTGGCACACGGAGGGGTGAGGATGTTACTCCACCGGGCACGTTCTCCCTGCTCTGTGTGCAGGGGCAACATAAGCTCTAAAATGGCTGAAGCAAGCTCTGAAAGCTTAAAAGCTGCAAAAATTTCGGAAAAGCTCAGAGTTAAAAATGAATCCTAGGATGTGTTTGGAGTAACATCAGGATGAAAAGTGTTATTTCCTCCCCGAGAAAAGAAGCAGAGTTTTAAGGAGGGGACCTAGGAGAAGCAGCAGTCTCTCTGGGCTCACGTCTCTCATGAGAATGCTGAAGCTGTCCTACCATTAAGTGACAAACTACTCTTTCACCTGTGGCAGGAAGGCCCCCGCTCCCACCCAGCACCCAAAAGCGAAGGACTTGCAAGTCTTCCAGTGAACCCACCTGTATTTTCTTTGCCAAGGCAAGCTCCCAGAAGACAAATGGAGAATATGAGGTGGATATTTGCCATCTTCTTCCCACTGCCCAAACCTCTCACTAACAAATTGTTCGCTGGTGGAGCTCAGTCAATAGTTCCAAAGTGCAAGTGCTTGTTTATTTACTCCGGGTAACCCTTTAATTTAAGTTCCCCAGATGTGCTATTGCTGAAGCTTGGAATGGCAGCATGAGCGTTACTAGACAGGGCATGTCCACCTACAAAGAACCTGCAAGGTGGTTGCAGTTCTTGGGCTCATCTTCTGCTCTGTAGGATTATTACTGCCAGACCTGGGAGGTTGAACATGGAACAAGAATAAATTCATTCAGCTTCAGCGGAACTCTTTAAAACCCTGTTTTTCTCTTTCCTATCCAAGTGGTGGTGTTAACCATTTAAAAAGCCACAGTAGACTCCAGTATGGTTCATGTTTCATCCTAAAGAGCTGGCACAAGTCCCTTGAAGATGATCCTACAGATGATGTTTCTTCTTGAGGAGCTGATGTCCTTGGAGCAAGGCTGTGTCATTCAGTACACTCTCATGCAGGTTATCTAAAACCTGGATGAAAGGAGGTGAGACCATTGGCCCTTCATCCAGATATGCTGGGGCAAACCCTGGAAACACATGGACTAGGTTTTGTACTGGAATCAGAGGAATAAACCTGCTGTGTGGTGGCTGAGACAGTAGGTTGGTGTAGGAATGTGCTGTTGAGCATGCAAGCTCCTGGCTGCAGGACAGCCTTTGTCTGAGGCACATTCAGAGGCTGCTGGTCCACATTGGCCAAAGAGCAAACTGAAAGGAAGGGGTGATGGGGAAGATCACTGGATCAGACTGGACATGAGGAAGAAGTTCTCCACCATGAAAGTGGTGAGAGCCTTGAATGGGTTGCCCAGGGAGGTGGTTGAGGCCCCATCCCTGGAGGTGTTTAAGGCCAGTCTGGATGAGGCTCTAGCCAGCCTGATCTAGGGTAGGGTGCCCCTGCCCATGGCAGAGGGCTTGGAACTAGATGATCCTTGTGGTCTCTTCCAACCCTGACTGATTCTATGAGATGAAAAAAGGAGAAAGATCAGTTTTTCATAGAGAAAAGAAAGAGTGGGGTTTTATATAATGTCATTCATATTTAATGGTGGGTTACTTACAACATTTAAAACCCAATTCTTCCCTTCTAACTTGCCCTTAATATGAAAAACCAGTTCAAAATGAGTGATTGCTCTTGGAAAAATACTACATACTGTAAAAATCCTAAATGAAACATTCACTTCTGGAAAGGTCAAAACTCTCCTTCCCACTCCCACCCCCTACCCTGAGGAGCTGTAAAGAAAGTAGGCCAAAGTCATTCATCCTTCTCTGTGGAGCTTTCTGCTTCCCAGTTTCACAGAATCACGGGATGATAGGGCTTGAAAACAACCTCTGGAGATCATCTAGCTCAGCTTCCTTGCCAGAGCAGGGTCACCCAGAGCAGGCTGCACTCCTGGTGTGAACAGGTAGGTTTTGAATGACTCCAGAGATGGAAACTCCACCACCTCTCTAGGCAGCTCATTCCAGTGCTCTACCACCTTCAATGTAAAGAATTACTTCCTTGTGTTCAGATGGAACTTCCTGTGTTCAAGGTTGTGCCCATTACCCCTTGTCATCCCTCCCCTGGGCACCACTGTAAAAAGAGTGGCATGCCGGCAGTGTGTCTAACCCAATCTGGCTTCCCCTGCTCCTGAAGGGAACCGTGCTTTTGACTTGCCTCCACCAAGACTTGTCCCATCCTCCTGACACACACCCTTTAAGCATTTATAAGCATTTATGAGATTTCCCCCCTCAAGCCTTCTGCTCTCCAGGATAAAAAGCCCCAGGTCCTCTTACCTTCTTTCATAAGAAAGGTGTTCTAGTCACCTTTGTAGCCCTTTGCTGTAGCCTAATAAGGTACCTTCCTACTTCAAATGGGTAGCTCAGAGTAGGGCACAGTTTCTGCTTCTCCCTCTGCTTCCCCATGCATAGGGCAGCACTGGAAGCTGCACCTATGCACATCTGAGGCTTGCAGTCCTCTGCCCAACTACAAGAAGGTCTTGGCCAGAGGTGTTCTAAAGCAGAACTCCATTCTGCCTGTTGTTAGTGCTCTTGCCTTTTAGTGGTGGTTTAGTGCTA
Source organism: Eubucco bourcierii (assembly GCA_013396675.1). Lineage (NCBI taxonomy): Eukaryota > Metazoa > Chordata > Aves > Piciformes > Ramphastidae > Eubucco > Eubucco bourcierii. Next base: position 515,331 of record VWZE01013065.1, on the reverse strand, counting down.
ATGCTATGCTTTAGCAGAGCAGTGAGTGGCTAGCAGGCTCTGATGGCTGGTTAAAGCAGAAGAGACAGAAGAGGGGAGCTGGCAGGTGTGACTAGTACCCAGCAAAGCAAGATTGATATTCTGCTATCGTCAATGCACAGGAACCCCACAGCATATTTTGGGGCAATGCAAGTGCTCATGAACAGGTCACCACCACCCACTGAGACCCAGGATATGCTCTGTGTTGGATGTGCTGGAGAGCTATTAGTTACTGTGAGGATACCATAGCCTTTGGCTAGTTGCTGAAGTGTTTGCTTGAGCTTATGAACCATAAATTCTGTGCACTCAGTCCAAGAAAATTAAAACTGTTCTTCCGTGCAGCAAATGGGAGATGATGTGTATGGCTGCATGGGTATTTGGAGGTATTTTTGTATGCAGAAAGGACCCATCAGCTGCAGGTAAACATCAGAGGCTGAATGTGAGTTACAACCTTGTGAGAGCTGTGTTGCCTAGGTGGGGGAAAAAAAAAAAAAAATCCTTTATTTTCCCTTTCTTAAGCAAACAAAAGGTCCCCAAACCTATAATTCATCTTGCTGCTACTTGCTCCATTTGATCTTTATTCGTCACTGACAGTAGCTTTTGTTATCAAATTTCTCTGGTAGATAAATGAGTTAGGATGAGGTAATGTGCTGCTGATGTAAATTGAATGCAGAGTGAAGAAGGTAATGATCATCTCTCATTTTCTGTGCATGAGAAAATGCAAATATGAGAAAACAAATTGAGCTGAAGTGCTGAAACAGTACGTCTCGTATCAATAAAGGGGAGTGTAGAGAATGGCCTGCCATAACAAAGGATAATTAGGATCTCATTACTGTAAATATTTTACTTTAGAACATAGGTCAGTCAAATTATTTTTGGTTTATGGGGCATATTTCACTTGTAATAGTGTTTGCAGCATTATTGCTAATTAATCTTCATGGAAAACGCCAGCATCATTAGAATAAACAAGGCTATTAATACCAATAATTTCTATTATTTTCTACTATTGCTGTCAACTTCAGGGGCACCAAATTGAAAGCAAAAGTGCTCCTTTTGCAAATTAAATAAAAACAAATTTCCCAGAATTGCAATCCCCACCACAGGCGTTTTGGAGCTGAAAGCTTTGCTGTTTCGGTGGGGGACAGCAGGTGCATCTGGACGTGTTTTGGCTCGGTGGTCTGCCTTCTCAGAGGAAGGCTGTTTGAAATCACAGAATCATTCAGGTTGGAGAAGACCCTTGGGATCATAAGGTCCAACCATTGACTGTGCTCTGCAAAGTTCACCCCTAAGCCATATCCCCAAGCACCAGGTCTAAATGACCTTTAAACACACTCAGCATTGGTGACTCAACCACCTCCCTGGGCAGCACATTCCAGTGTCTGGCCACGCTTTTACAGAAAGACTTTTCCTTAGTGTCCAGTGTAAACCTACTCTGTTGCAGTTTGAGGCCATTCCCTCTTGTTTTATCTCTAATGTACACCCAGGTCATGCTCCTTCCTATTGCAAATACTTTCAGAAGCAATCTGCTGTTAGGGGGCATAAATTCTAGTTTGAGGTATTTGGTTTGAAGGTTTTTTGGTTGAAATATCTCTTTTTTTTTTTTTTTTTTTTTCCCTTGTGGAATATCCCTTCCCCTTTTCCCCCCCTTTTTAAAATCCCTTTTTTTTTTTTAATTCCTTTTGCAAAACCTTTTTTCCTTTTTTTTTTTTTTCTCCTCTGCTGCAATATCTTTTTTTTTTTCTTCTTCTTTTTCCTGTTAGAATATCTTTCTGCTCCCTGCCCCCCTCCTTTGTCTGGAACTTCCCTTTATAGGTTGGAACAGAAATGATGCACACATAAGGCTGCTGGTGGGTGGGTGTATGTGTCCAAGGCACAGGGAGTTGGCATAGATGGAGGACCTTGCATTCCTGGCAGAACCACCATCTCAGACTTGGAGCCTGCCTGTCTGTCAGAGAAACTTTCTGCTGCAAAGTAAACCCAAGTTTCTGAGAAGTCAGAACACGAAAGCCATTTCCATTTTAATCTGATAGATTGTTTTATGTTTGTTTGTTTCTTTCTTTTTCTTCTTTTAAATGTGCCCTAGCCAAATTGATCAATAGCATTAAACAGCCTTATGGGACCAGGATCTTGTTAAAGGATTGCTCATAATCTACCTTGTCTCAAATGCACTCTTTTAGGTGAAAAATCCTCACTCAAAACATTAAGCACATTGCAATTTGCCCTTGCCCTCTAGACAGTTATGGGAAGTAATCTTCCCTTAACCAACTGCAAAGAAGCTATTTCTGGGGGAAAAAAAAAAAAAACAAAACAAAAAACCAACATGGGGAGTAGTGCTTGATTATTTTTTTTGTGTGTGTTTTTTTTTCATTTTTCTTTCTTCTTTATTTGATTACTTTGAAGTCCTTGTCTTTCTGAAGCAGTGATTGTGGGAAGTTGTCCAAACACAGAGGCAGCACAGCCACGGGGTCCTTTGCAGTGCCTATCATTCTGTTGTAGTCATTAGCATACTGGAGAAGTACTGCTGCTGGTAAGATCCCCAAAGCCTCTAGAGATACCAGGGTGTATTTGGAGAGCAGTAGCACTAGTGACCCAACCTAGGTGATGAGATGTCCTCAACTTTCACAGAGGGGAAGCAGAAGCTTCTGGGACCGCAGGATGTTAGAGGTTGGAAGGGACGTCCATAGATCATGGAGTCCAATGCCCCTGCCAGAGCAGGACCATAGAATCTAGTGCAGGTCTCACAGGAATGCATCCAGATGGATCTTGAAAGTCTCCAAAGAAGGAGACTCCACAACCTCTCTGGGCAGTCTGTTCCAGGGCTCTGGGACCCTTAAGATACAGAAGTTCTTCCTCATGTTGAGCTGGAACTTCCTGTGCTGTAGTTTATACCCATCACCCCTTGTCCTATTGCAGGGTCCAAGTGAGAAGAGCTTGTCCCCTCCCTCTTGATGCTCCGCTCTTGATGTTGGGATTGCAGGTGCAAGGAGATGCTGCTGATGACTCCAGTTTTGTGCTGTGGGATGGATGTTCAGGGCAGCTTGGATGATGTGAAATAGCAACCAGTACCAGCTCTTTGGTGACAGCAGCATGCTCGGAGAATCATGGAATGCAATGAATTGGAAGAGACTTCTAAAGGTCATCTAGTCCAAACCCCCTGCAGTCAGCAGAGACATCCCTAACTAGATCAGGTTGCTTAGAGGCCCATTAAGCCTGACCTTGAATGTCCCCAGGGATGGGCCCTCCACTCAGTTCATGGGAAATCTGTCCCACCACCCTCAGGATAAACTTCCTAGCATCCAACCTAAATGTGCCCTGTTCTAGTTTAAGATCACTGCTACTAGTCCTAGTGCTACATGCCTCTGTAAATAGTCCCTTTCTCTGCTCTCCTGTCTCTGAAAGCCTCTCCTCTGCTCCCTCTGTCTGTCTCAGGGCTTTCAGTTCCTGTGTTGGGCATTTTCCTTTTGCTTTCAAGCAGATACTTCAATACTTGTGCCAAGAAACAGGCTCCTCTTGCTGAATTCCCTCCAGACACATCCATCGCAGTTAGTGCTTAAGCTCCGTCCCTCCCATTTTATTCAGTTTTTAATTAGACTCCTGAAGAGGAGCACAGAGCAAACTCTGCTTTCATCTGGGAGATCCTGTGGCTGTGAAATATTTACGGGAAGTAAATAACTGTCAGAAAGTAAATAAGTCCCTGACTCTGTGAGTGTAAAAGTCCTTTGAAAGAGTCTCATACGAATAAAAGCTCCTCACGTTAAGTGGCAGTAAGAAACGGCAACACAGGCAAAAAAAAATCCCAGTGTAGAAGGCAAACACAATTACTAATTCATGGAGCAGCATGTTTCAAAGTAGCAGCTTTAATATCTCTCTTTGCAGTTTGATTGAAAATAGGCCAGATTAAAAGGAAATCTGGATTTGGTTTGGTCATCACCCTTGGAGAAGGCAGAGGGCGAGCCACGCTGCGCCACTGAAGTGATTCCGCATTTAGATTTTTGCCATCTCCACCTCCAACGCTGAGTAAAACAATGGAACAAAACTCAGGGGAGCCAGCAGCTCTTGCAGGTTTGAATGGGTCAGGTAGATCACCAAGCTCAAATATCATTGTAGAGGGCAAGAAGGAAATTAAATATAAACTCAGAAGCTGGCTTACCGCTGTGCCTTGGCACAAGATGACACAACCGCTGGAACAGGCCAGGCGCTGTGTGCTAGAAAGGCTTGTTCTGCCCCAGGCTTGCTGATGTGCATGAGAGTTCTGGAGGCTGCTTTGAAACACATCTCTGAAAGATGTTTCTCTCTCCTCCAGCAAACTCATTGCTCCCATCTGCTGATGACATCATAGAATCATAGAATTGCTTCTTTTCAAAAAGACCTTTAAGATCATCGAGTCCAACTGTCAACCTGACACCACCATGGCCACTAAGCTGTGTTCCAGAGTGCCATGTCTACATGAGTTTTGAACACTCCAGGGATGGTGACTTGTTCACTTTCCTGGGTAGCCTGTTCCAGTGCCTCTTTCAGCAAAGAAATTTACTGAAATTTTCCTCTTTACTCTTTCAGTAAAGAATTTTTTCTAAATGTTCAGTCTAAGCTGTCTCTGGTGTAATTTGAGGCCTTTCCCTCTCATTGTGTCAGTTGTTACTCAGGAGAAGAAACCAACCCTCACTGTGCTCCTTCCTCCTTTCAGGGAATTGTAAAGAGTAATCAGTTTTCACCTAAGCCTCCTGTTCTCCAGGCTGAGCCACCCCAGTTGTCAGCTGCTCCTCATAAGACCTGTTCTCCAGACTTTAATAATAGTAGGGAAATACTCCTGGGCCAGGACTCTCTCAATAGGTAGGTTAACTCCAACCAGTGGCATCCAGCTAAGCAGAGGGAGCTTTGTTTTCTTCTTTTGTCTGTGGGAAAGGATTCATCTTAGCTTGCTCAGATGCCTGTATGAGGGACATGTCTCTCTCACTCTCTCAGATTCTGTTGACTAGAAAAGGGTCCTTAACTGACAGCTTATGCTTTGTATCAAACTTTATTTTTGGATAGTTAAAACCAGGATTAAATGACTCTCAACCACCACATCCAAACCCACTACAGTCAAAGCCCTGACACTTTACTCCATACTGAGCTTAAAGAAATAACATTCAGTGTTCTCCCTTGGACCATTTTCTATGTCAACATCTGGGGCTGTGCCCTTGTTAATTTTCTTTGCCTTATCTGTATTGCATCTGAAGTTTCTATCTTCTCTTTGTATCATGGCATCCTTGTGCCCTATTTGCCTTCTCCACCTCCCTTTCATTCTGCTGTCTGTATAAATATGCCTTCTTGCCCTTTAGGGATCAAACTGTCTGTGGTGTTGACATTAAAATCTAAGGGGAGGATATGCAGAGAAGAGATAAGGATGCTTTTAATGTGTGTCTCCCTAATTGGTACCACCAGCCAGCTCCCTGAGTCATAGGTATTTGAAGCAATTGCACTCAGAGCTTGTCCTCTGCTTAATAAATGTGGCCTTAGAACACCTCTTCCAGCTGTCTGATTTGGGAGAGATCTGGACAAGCTGAGAGCCCTCTCCATTGCTGTTGGACCTGCTGCAAGAGGCAGCTGATAGATGGCATATTCAGAGGAAGGTACCTCACGTTCTGTGATTCTATAATGAAGACTGTATTGGGTTGGAAGGGACTATTAAAGGTCATCTAGTCCAATGCCCCTGTAGTGAGCAGGGATGTACGCCTCTAAAGCAGGTTGTTCAGAACCCAATTAAGCCTGATGTTGAATATCTTCAGTGATGGGACCTCCACAACCTCCCTGGGAAACCTGTTTCCATGCTCCTATCTGCTCATATCCAGATACAATGGATGAAACCACCACACTGGTTGCAGGAGGAGACGCCTCATTTTTCTCCTGAAATCCCAGGGCCATCAGAGGTGTATGATGTGATGTCCTACAAAGACAGTCTTGGAAAGTTGGGGTTGTTTAGCCTGGAGAAGAGAAACCTCCAGGAAGACCTTGTATGTGCACTCCAATACTGCACTTCATTACTGAAGGAGATCTACAGGAAGGCTTGGGAAGAACTGTTTAGAAGGGCTTGCAGTGATAGGACGAGGAGCAGTGGTCTGAAACTGGAGCAGGGGAGATTTAGGTTGGATATGAGGAAGAAGCTCTTTACTCTGAGGATGGTGAAAAACTGTAACAGGTTGCCCAGGAGTGTGGTTGAAACCCCATCCTGGAGACACTCAAGGTAAAACTTGATGGGTCTTTGAACAGCTTGATCTAGTTGGGGATGCCCTGCTGACTGCAGGGGAGTTGGACTTGATGATCTTTGAGGTTCCCTTCCAACCCAATACCTTCTGTGGGTCTGTAATAGTTAAGACTGAATTGGTATTTCTAGTGAGTTTGACCCACTTGGGTTTTCTCTGCTGTTCCCCTGACCTAGTGCCCTGGCATTCTCATTCTTTTCCTGCTAACAGCCTTCACTAATGGATGGTTGGATGCTCTGGCTTGCCAGTTCTAACAGAGCCAAGAGTGCACTGCTATGAAGGTTAATTTGCAGCCAAATTCACCAAGAGAGCTAGCCAAACTACTCTGCACTACTTGGGCACTACTTTGAAAATTCAGGAAGGGTGGTAGTTGTGTACCAGTGGTTGCTTCAGAGGGGTAGTTCAGAATCATAGAATGGTTTTGGTTGGAAATGACCTTCAAGGTCGTAGAATCCAACCATTCTCTAACTCTACCAAGTGTGGTGCTAAACCATGGCCCTCAGCACTACACCTCTGTCCCTTTTAAACACCCCCAGGGATGGGGATTCAACCATCTGTTTCAGTGTTTGAGAACCTTTTTGATGGAGACATTTCTTCTGCTGTGCAACCTAAACCTCCCTTGGTGCAACCTGAATCCATTTTCTTTTGTCCTATTGCTTATTACTGGGGAAAAGAGACCAACACCTTTGAGTGATGTCTATTATACAACACACTCCAAATCAGACTCATTTCTCTGGAAAGATGCATGAGTTCCACAGCTCAGGCTTAGATCATGATTTGAAAGTGCAGAGGATTATCTTAGAAACCACAAAAAGTACCTCCCAAGGATCTTTGATGGGTACTTCTCCACATCATCTTTTTATCTTGAAAGCTGTGCCAAACTCATGGAAACATGAAGAGTTTGTGATGTGTGCTCCTTCAAAAAACATCATAGCTCCCAACTGTGAATCCTGATTTAACAGGTAAATGATATGGATGGTCTTCCTGTAAGTGAATCCAGGCACTGGTCCTGGAGGTGTTCAAAAGAAACATGTGGACATGGGATATTGGGTGTGGTTTAATGGCCATGGTGGTGTTGGGATGATGGTTGGACTAGATGATCCTAGAGGTCTTTTCCAATCAAAAGAATTCTGTGATTCTGTGGTTCTCTAGAATAACTGTGGTACAGAACAACACCTGCCTTGGTTCTCCCCTATAGGCAGTACTCTGCTTCTCTTAAGGAGATCTGCCAGCTCCCTTTATCTTCTCTTTGGGAGAGGGATGCTTCAATCCCTCTCTCCCTTTCTCTTTGTCTCCTCCTGTAGAATTCTGCTCTCCTGCATTTCTCTGAGGCTATTGTAGTACTTTTCAAGTCAGCTTAATGGTAAGAAGTCCTTAATCATAAGCAATCCTTTGGTATTAATGTAACAGAAAATTCAGATGATGCTTCTGGCTTGTTATGGACATTTGCACTAGTGCAAGGCCAGGGGACACTACTGCTGCATCAGCACAGGAAGAATTAACCACCCAGGGCTGAGGGCAAGCAGACCCTCCCTATGGTCTGCTCTGGGTTTAAAATACTCCTGGGAGGTGAATCTGAGGATTGAAGCTGAATGCTAGTAAATATTTTTGACCTGTACTCTGTCTGTGGGTAATTTACAACGTGCTTGAAAATCCGATCTGGGTTGTGTCCAACCCACAGAAGTTTATTTCCAAGGTGGTTATTTATAGACTACCTTCCTGGCTCGTGGCTTTCTTGAGGAAATTTCTGAACACCAGCAGTGAGCAATCACCATAAAATTAAAATTTTCAATTTTAACAGTGAACAAACAGTTTAAGAAAAGTGAAATATTATCCCACAAATCCTTCTTTTCACTTAAAGCTTTGAGTCTTTAAATATTTATTAGCAATGTCTCTGCTCTGCAGCAGTGTGAAAAGGCTCTGAGGAGGGATCCCAACCATTTGATTAAAAATGAAGAGCAAATGCCACTTCTTTAGAAGGCCTTCAAGTCAGATTACAGTGTTTGGAAAAACGATCAGTGCGTTTGTCTTCTCTGTACTGCAGCTACAAATGGGGTTTTGGGTTGGTTTTCTTCCTTAAGCCTCCTTTGCCATATAAATTTTGTGCTTCTTTCTCATGACTTGACTCTGTGGAAGCAGTGGTGGTATTTCTCTGTCTGGATCCACCAAGATGCTCTCTAGATGGAGTTCTTCCTGTGCTTCGTGCTCATCGTTTGCAGATGTGGGGCCCTTGAGTGCTCATTGCTCTATTTTAACTTCTGTTTTCCTCCTGCTTTAGCTGTGTAGGAGCTATGTAGGAAAGAGCCTGATGCAGTCTCAGAGGAAAGAAAGTTTCCTCAGATTTCCCATATCTCAACTCTGTCTCCCCATGCACTGACTGAACTACCTGTACTACTTTCTTTTTTTAAAAATAAAATACAAAACAAATATTCATGGATTCATAGAACAGTTTGAGTTGGAAGGGACCTTGAAGATTGTCCAGTTCCAACCCCTCTGCTGTGGGCAGGGACACCTCTTGCTAGACCAAGTTGCTCAAGACCTCATCAAACCTGGCCTTGAACAACTCCAGGGAGAGGGCATCCACAACCTCTTTGGGCATCTATAATGGCTTTAAAAATTGCCCAATTCCAGAATGCCAGGTTGGAAGGGACTCAAGGATCATTTAATCCAACTTTCCTAGGTGATAGTGTAGTTGAAATGAGACAGACCAGCACTCTGTCAAGGTGAGGCTTAAAACTACCCAAAGTGGAGGAATCCACTGCTTCCCTTGGGACATGATGCCAGTGTCTGACTGTTTTCATGGGGAAACATTTTCTTCTGGAGTCCATTGGGAATCTTCCCAGGAATAACTTCCCCCATCACCCCTTGTGAACACTGCCTGTCTCCCTCATGGTATTATGTAAGGTTTATGTGGCTTAAGTTAACTCCAAGTATACAGTAGGGGAGGAAAGACCCAGGAACTTCTGGGGACTGAGTGAAATTCTCTCCTTTCTGTGTGCTGGGAAGAGTGGACAGCAGCAAGGGAAGTGGCTGTCAGACCAAAGCTTGCCTAGTTAAGGCCCTGCAAGAATCTAGTTCTGAAGATAGAGGTGAGGCAGGCAGAGATGAGACTGGGGGCTGCAGTTCAGGAAATCTGTTCAGACTAGAGGCACATGCTTGTGTGGAGTCTGTTGTGCTCTCAAATCTTTAAGATGATTCTCTATACAGTAGTTAAGGTGGTGAAGAAAGATGTGCTTATTGAATAGGATTTCAGATTTAATCTGCATCAAGTTGCCAGCTGGAAAAGTACCCCCTGAATCCTGAGTGCATACAGAGCTGGTACTGCTTTGCCTGGGGAGGTGCCTGGTACCTCCTGGGAAGAAGGGAATGCTGAAAACCTTCTTTTAAAATGTGAGTTCCAGAAGAAAATTATCTTGTGGTAGAGAATGGTCTCATTTGTTGATCTCTGCTGTTGTCTGTGAAGGTTGTTGGGTTAACCATAGCTAAAGGACCACGCTTGATTGTTTTAATCACTTAGTAGTGAATGCTGAAGTTATTCTTATGGGAAAGTCCTGACTTGTGTGTGTGCACACATCCTGTTCATGCACGCAGGATTCTGTGGTGAGAAGGGCTTCATGGTGGTCATCTGTACCCTAATGGCTCTGCACCAAGAATCACAGAATTGTTTTGGTTGGAAAAGACCTCAAAGAGCATCGAGTCTAAGCATCAACCGAACACACTGTGGACATTAAACCGTGTCCCAAAGTGCCAGAAAACATTTTATGGTATAAAAGCAGTGTAGTGATCAGAGTCATGTTTCATGTTTTTTCCAGCCTTTATGAATTGCCTTCTCCTATGCAGATCCCATAAAATTATAGATACTTCCTTGGGCCACAGCAACGCTACACAAAGGTGATCCAGGGCCAAGTGTAATACAGTGTTGGACACAGTTTTGCTTCTTGATCTCCAGGCCAGTGTCCCTATCCCTGTGTTCTTTACCAGTGCAGAGGTAGCTCCCTTGTTCAAAGTCACAGAATCGCAATCCACAGAGATGAGGAGGGGGTGATGGAACAGTAGAAGAACCTACCCATGACAGTGCAATGAAGGAGTGCCAGAGTCAGTGCAGAGAGCTCTGGTTTTCCAGGGAGCTCCCCAGTTCCTCTGTCAAGGGAGGCCATTATGGTAAGACCAGCAGTGTCTCTGGAGGCTCTGCAGAAGGCATGGCATGCTCCTGTCTTTCATCAAAACTACTCTATGTATCTGCATTGTCAGGGAGCTGGAGCAGTAAAAATCTTGATAAAAAGAAATACTATCCATTAAATGAGGTAGGACTGCCTCACAAGTGTGTGATTTCACAGAGAAGCAAACATAAAGCTAAGTAATCCACCTTGTCTTCAGCTGAGCCACTTGGCTTAGTTTGCACAATGTGCATCCAGCCCTCCCTCCTAAGTCTTATAGCTCAGCTTGGGAATCCATCCCCTTGTCTTGTGTTCTGAATGGCCTGATCCTCTCTCTCTGGTGCAGAAGAGAGTAGATTCTTGGTAGCTGAGCCTTCAGCTACAAGAGCTGCTGCAGTTAGGCTTCACTGCAAAAGATAAGGTGCCACCAAAACCGTTGATGGCAGAATGAAGGAAAACAAATTATTGTGCCTGAAACAAAATGAGTTTTAATTAATGCCTCTAATCTGTCTAGTGAAGGTTCTAAATGCCATTTGTGTCTTCATTGTTGCTCTAAACAGTGACAAACTCATCAGAGGCAAACAAATTGCAGTGCCTGTCACTACAGCTAGAACACAGCAGAGCGAAAGCAGCAGTCTGGGGAAAGCAACATTGTAGGGAAACCAGCTTAGCCCTGAAGTTCATGCACTACATCCCACCTCCAGGAGCTGTAAATATCAATTATCCATGTAGAACCAGGATGATTACTTACTCCCAACTAAAACTGCAGGCATAATCCCCATACTCCCAGTCTTTCCTCTCAGAAAACCTCTCCTTGTGTCTCCCAACATGGAAAGATCCAGAAGTGGATTCCTTCTGCAGGCAGCTTCCTGCATAACAAACACCTCTGAGCAGTGGTCTTGCCTGGGGAAGGGGAAAGCTTTCACTGTAGCTGGGGAAGAAATGTATTCAAATCTGAGTAACACTTTTTTTCCCAGCCTCGGTTCTGCAGAACCCTGAGCAAGCTTAGTTTGGTGCAGACATTTATTTTTCTTGTCCCTACCAGATTTCTCCTCTGTTTTCCTCTAAAATCCACAAAATGAATACCTGCAAAGAAAGAGCAAATGTTCATCTTGCCAGTGTGCACACAGCTTGAGGGCTGGAGATGCTCTACAAGGCTGGGACAAGATTTCATTGGATTTTTTTTTTTGTTGTCGGGTGTCTCCTTTTTAATCTAAATTTTGTGAGGAAAGGAGAAGAGTGATGTAAAAACAGAAGGGTAGAAAGCAGTCACAAAGAAGTCTGAGCTAGAATTTAGAGACAACTCCTTGTCTCTGAGCAAGGAAACAGTTTGGTAACTGCTCAGCATAAGTGGGAGTGGAGGACAGGTGGGGACTAACTGGTCAAAAACAGCTTGAAAGCAAAATGTGTTAAAAGCAACTGGATGGGACAGTAGGCAACCTAGGTCTGGGGCAGGAGGGGACACAACTTATGCTCATAAAATGCAAGGTTTATCTGGGGTTCCACCCCATGCTAATTAAATGAAGAGTTTCTTGGGTGGAAAGACCCAAAAAAAACCAATTTCAGAAGTGGTCCAAGTCCCTGAAGAAGATGATCTGCAAAAAGAAAGGGAAACAAATTTGGAACAGATTTCTTTGATTTTGCAGCCAGCCTCAGAGCCCCTCAGTCCTTTATTTCTGATCTTACAGAGGAGCTGATTGTATATCTGTGAGGCTTTTGGGCCTCATCTGTAGAAATAAAAGCACAGTGAGCCGTGCTGGTTGCTGATTCACCTCTCTGAGTAGAAACAGCATTCCAGCCTTGATCAAAGACTTATTCCAGAGAGGGTCTTTCTGTAGCATTTTTTGCCCAGACCCAGAGATATGTAAATGCTCTGCAGAATCTGACACGCTTGATTAACATTAAGCATAGCTCCTTGTTGATGCATTCTTCCTAATAAAAGGAACCCAAAAACTAAAGCAAACCCTTCTGAATTGTCAACCTGTGCAGAGCCACAAGTGAGCATCATTCCTCTTCGTTGTTTTCACCTTCCTGCAAATTTTATGTACCCTCATTCTGCTGGTGCTTAAATGTGGGAACAATCTGACAGGAGCCTGAGTTGTTTCTTTCCTGTTAACATTCCACAGACTGTTGTTATGGCAGATCTCTGTAATCTTCTATCCTATAGCCTCTGTGGTACATTTAATAGCAGAAAACAACCAATGCTTTGAAATAAAAAAATAATTTAGGCTTGCATGTTAGTTGCAGGTTATTTAATTTTTGTTGGTTTCATTTTATGCCTGTTTCTTTTTTTTTTTGCCCTTTACCTGCTCCAAATAGGGATGCTTTTAAGTCTTTGGTGTTTATGCTTCAAGCAAATGCAAATAAAAGAGTGAAGCAACTGGCTGGATTTTGAATGTATGCAGAGAATCACAAATTTTATGGACTGTCAATGCTATCTGAAGAGAATCGCAGAGAATTAGACTGAACAGTGAATTATAGGAGGGACTCTTTCCTCTATTCCTGCCAGTGTAGGCTGAGGGAAACATACTCTTTTTGAAGGAGCTTGATGTAGAATTCTTTTTTAGGGTGAGATTGCAAGTTTGGTTGATGAAAACACTTGGGTTAATTCAACCAAATATGCATACAACCTCTCAAAGACAAATGACTCCACCTGGAGTCCTGTGTGCAGTTCTGGAGCCCCCAGCACAGGAAGGACATGGAACTGTTGGAGCGGCTCCAGAGGAGGCCACCAAGATGCTCAGAGGGGTGGAGCAGTTCTGCTGTGAGGACAGGCTGAGAGAGTTGGAGCTCTGCAGCCTGGAGAAGAGAAAGTTACAAGGAGACCTGATAACAACCTTCCAGTATCTGAAGGGGGCCTACAGGAAGGTTGGGTAGGGACTATTGACAAGGTCTTGCAATGACAGGACAAGGGGCAATGGATTTGAACTGGCAGAGGGGAGATTTAGACTTGATGTTAGGAGGAAGTTGTTTGCAGTGAGGGTGGTGAGACACTGGCACAGGTTGCCCAGGGAGATTGTGGCTGCTCCCTCCCCGGAGGTGTTCAAGGCCAGACTGGATGAGGCCTTGAGTGAGCTGTGCTAGTGGGAGGTGTCCCTGCCTATGGCAGGGGGTTGGAACTGGATGACCTTTGAGGTCCCTTCCAACCTTACCATTCTATGATCCTGTGATTTGGTACTGCAGAGCTCTTTATGTTAAGGAATTAGAGAGTGCAAAAATGAATGTGGTGTGTATCAAAGGGATTCACAACTGCCTAACTAATGGTCCTAAACAGTCACTGTCAACTGATGGTGCTGTGGGTGATCTCCAGGACTCAGTTTCTATCTCTGCTGCTGTGATGTTTGCCAACTGACTGGAAATGGCCATGAGATGCCAACTCACAAGCTGGGACAGTGCCATAGGGATAGGTGACAAAGGTTGGCCAGTGGGAAAATGTGCTGAGTGTGGGTTCACCTACAGCTAAAAGGTTAGTGCAGTTTTTGAGCACTTCTCGTCTGGGAAGGGGATTTTGCCTCTGTGCTAATGTAACTGCAAAAAGAAAACTGTCTAGGTCAGGAGTTCAAAAAGGGTTGGGGTTCATCAGGGTCCCCTCTAAGATTCACCAAAATCATAGATTAACATCCCTTACTGTGAGAAACCTGAGCAATTTGCTTAGCTGCTGGAATAAGTTTCCTGTTAACCAAGGTAAGTCTTAACTTTCCACATCTGAAACAAAAAGATGGTGAGAAGAAACATTTCAATATAGCAGATAAAGCTCTACCAAGATCCTGGCAGTTGGAGAGAGGAATCTCCACACAAGAAGCAGTCATTGGAATAGTGACAGAGGTCATGGTCAAGTACCATTGCTGGAGATTTCTAGATGTGTTTGTACTGATGTGGAACTAAAAAAAATTATGTACTTGGAAGAGCTGTGGCCTCAGATATGGAGTTTAGGTTGGAGAGTCAAAGCAGTATTTTCACCCCATACCTGAGGAGGAGTCCCAAGGGTCCTCTGAATTCAGTCCCAGAGGCTGGCTCACTTCTTTCTGACCACCTTGAAATCTAACAGCCTGGGGAAAATTCTGTGGCTTCAGCGGCATCATGGAGGCAGAAACCCATTCTACCACACAGATTTCTGCAAAAGGCAATGAGCATCTCCAGGAATCTGCAGGATCAAAGCTTTAGATTTTTGTGGGTTTTTCTATTTCCCATTGACTTTGCACAGAGTGGAGAACCGAGGGTGGTTTTAAAATAGGAACTCCATTTCTTATTCAACATTCAGGCCTAAAAATTGATGGAAACAGGAGCAATTAGAGCGGGTGAGAGTGAGTAAGGTGCCTATTCCACTTCATTTAGTAAAGAAACTGAGTTGTCTCCCTTAGGCACTTGTCTTGCAGCTTATGTGACTGCAGATGGCTGCCACTTTGAAGGAAACCTGTAATTTAAAAGCAACTCTGAATCATCCTGCCTGCCTTTCTTGGCATAACACCACTTCACTTTGCTGCTCTGCAGAGGCTGGTGTTCACAGGTTTATCTTCTTGACTGGCAACACAAGGCAAGCTGTGCACCCAGGACTAATGGCAGGTGCCTTGGGGAAGACAAGGTCAAGTATTTTTGGTCTACTGCCTCTGCAGCAGGTAGCCCAGTTAGGAGGCAGCATTACCTGATGCCCACAGCTCCCACCTAAACCTTAGTTATTAACCATGAGGGAAAGCATCTATCCTGTACTCATTCCCCTTCACATCAAAGCTGTGATATGTATAACTTGGGGGGAGCAGAGGGGGGAGGAAGCAGGATATTTCTTGGGAATAAGGCAAATGAGAAGGACATGGAACTGGTGGAGCAGGTCAGAGGGCTGCAGCAGCTCTGCTATAAGGACAGGCTACTGCAGCCTGCAGAAGAGAAGGCTACAAGGAGACCTTCCAGTATCTGAAGTGGGCTACAGGAAGGCTGGGGAGGGACTATTTACAAGGTCTTGCAATGACAGGACAAGGGGCAATGGGTTTAAACTGGAAGAGGGGAGATTGAAACTGGATGTTAGGAAGAAACCTTTTGCAGTGAGAGTGGTGAGACACTGGCACAGGTTGCCCAGGGAGGTTGTGGAGCACAGAAGTACAGAATGTGATCAAAGATTCTGTGCTTCTGTGCTCCACAACCTCCCTGGAGGTGTTCAAGGCCAGGTTGGACGAGGTCTTGAGTAATCTGTGCTAGTGGGAGGTGTCCCTGCCTATGGCAGGGGGTTGGAACTAGATGATCCTTGAGGTCCCTTCCAACCTTACCACTGTACGATTCTAATTCTGCCTGATAGGTTGGAGTGATCCAAAGTAGGTTTCTCTATGCAATATAAAAAGCTGTTGTATTATTACACCTCCATAAAGAGCTACCAGAATCAACCCTGAGGCCTCCAAAAGAGGGTCCCAGGTGGACACATTGCTATTTCAGTGATAGCTTTTCTATGGCAAAAGTCATTGGCAGTATAGCTAGCTCAGTGCAGATGGCAACTCTGATGGGCAACAAGATGGGTTGCATCTGGCTACTCAGGATAAATAGTATCACCCAAAGTCATCCTGGATTGGAATAGGGAGAAGTCAAAGGCTTGGACAGGTTTTGGCACGTCAGCATCCTGCAGTTTGGGAACCTTTTTGAGATGTCTTTTTAAAGTCTAGCTACAAGGAGAAGAGGATGTTTCACTGTAGGTTAAGATATTAGAAGATGTTTAGAACCACTGGAATTAGATAGTTTAGAACCATTGGAATAGCAAAATGGAAGCCTAAGCTGCCCCAAAGGGTGCTGCAATAATTTGTCTCTCAGCTACTGTTAAGTGTGGAAGGAAATTGCCATACCTGCTCCCCCTCCCCCATGCCATGTTTGGACCTCTTGTTTAATTATCTTCCCCCAAATTGTCCATTCCTGAGACAGCTGAGTTGTTTGCTAAGCAAACTGCTGCCAGTGTGCAGAGATTATTTTACAGGAAAAGCATTTTCACAAACAGATTTAATGTTCACTTTCCTTGCTTCCCCCAAGGGCTCCCTACCTATTTTTATTCCTTATGTTCCCTTATCATGCAGTAGAACCCAAGGCCCTGTTTACTGAGAAGTGTTTTGAAAAACCTAAAAATATTTATTTATAGAAATAGAAACATCTGTGCTGCTGGAGCCAGGAGCTTGGGTTTTGAGATATCTTGCTTTGCTAGCAACTGGATTGCTGCTTGACCTCTATTCTGCATTAAAGTGGGTGAATGTTTGAATTAGCTTGGGTTTTTGCTTTATTTGGGTTTGTTGTTTTTCCCACTGTGCAAATTCTGGTGGGCAACAAGATTTGCTTCACTTTCTGCATCTCTCCACACGCCTTGGATGGTTATGGAGGAAGCAGATGATCTTCTCTGGGAAGATGCCTCTGATTCAGAATTGCAAGGTTAGCCAGCAAACCAGACAGTGTCTGGAGAAGAGAAAGCTGAGAGGAAATCTTAACAAGCCTTAACAGTATCTAAAGAGTGGAGGTCAAGTGGGTGGGGTTGGGCTTTTTTCAGTGGTGTCCAGGGACAATGGGCACAAACTGGAACACAGGAGGCTCCACCTGAACATGAAGAAAAACCTTCTTGTGCGGGTCCTGGAGCCCTGGAAAGGCTGTGGAGCCTCATTCTCTAGAGAGACTCTAAACTCACCTGGACATTGCAATCCTGGGAATTAGCCCTAGGTGAACCTACTTTAGCAGGGGTGTTGGACAAGACGATCTCCAGAGGTCCTTTCCAATTCCTACCACTCTGTGATTCTGTCCAAGGCTGTTTTGGGAAGAGTTTCAGGTGCCGGTGTAAGCTCTTTTCCAGCTGCACTGCAGATGAAATAGATGTTTGACCTCAATAACAGTGTTAGGTATCACTGGGGAGAGCCACTCCTGCCTCAATCTACCCTCTGGAAAAAAAAATCATTTGTGCATTCAGCAGCAGCAGTGGAGGTGGAGAACACAGGCTTCTCGGCAACCCAGTCAGTACATAATATGTGGCACACAAAATGAGCTAATGGTGTTTTTATGTAGGAGAGAGGCAGGCCAATCATTCATCCACACTCAGTTTTACTGTCTGTTTTATTCTCTTTGAGTCAAACTAGCCAGATTCCAGCTCCCTCCATTAAAGGAGCAGACTTCAAACCTTGTCTGCTCTTCTCATGTTTGAAAAGGAGTAATGTCTTGTTCCACCAAGTTCTCATTGCAAATGCCTCCCTGCATCTCAACACCTCTGAATCTAGTTGCTCACCTCAATACTTCTAGATATAAAAAAAATCATGTAGTGATAGCCACAAATGAAGTCCTCACCTCCTCCAACCACCACAGGCAGAAGGAAATGCCAGGCTCATCTAGTGTCCCTCAGAAAAATGTGTGGCAAGTCCCAAAGTTAAGACAGCAGACTTGGTTGGGCTGCTCCTTGTCCAAAACCAAGGTTGAGGAGGAGGTTAATAAATTTAGGGGTTGTCTACTACAGATGGGATGATAATGGGGGAAAACATCTAGGCAAAGACCTCCCACTTTTTTCCTACACTTCTTCCTGGAGTCATAAAAATGTTAAGCTGAAAGGGGATTTCCCAAAGGGCTGCGATTACAGGTGGAGTAAATGACTGGGGCCTTGGAGCCTTCTGCTGGGTGGCTCTGGCTTCTCCACAGCTCTTCAGATGTCCTAAACAGAGGATTTCTTTACCATTTTCACTTGTGTTTGTGAAATGGGAGTGCTGCTAATTAGGCTCCTAAATCACTTTTAGTATCTTCTGACAAGCTCATAGAATCAGTCAGGGTTGGAAGGGTCCACAAGGATTATCCAGTTCCAACCCCCCTGCCCTGGGCAGGGTCACCCTACCCTAGATCAGGCTGGCCAGAACCTCATCCAGCCTGACCTTAGACACTTTCAGGGATGGGTTCTAGAACCTCTCTCTTGTGACAAAAAACTGAGAGAATTGTGTCTTTTTAGTCTGGAAGAGAGAAGACTGAGGGGGGGAGTCTCATAAATGCTGATCAATACTTAAAGGGTGGGTGTCAGGAGGATGGGGCCAGTCTCCTCCTAGTGGTGCACAGTGACAGCACAAAAGGTAAAGGGCACAAAGTTGAACATAAAGAAATTCCTTCTCATGTTCAGATGAAACTTCTTGTGTTAAGGGTGGTGGAGCACTGGACTAGGTTGCCCAGAGAGGTTGTGGAGTCTCTATCTCTCATTCAAAACCTACCTAGACGTGTTCCTGTGAGACCTCCTTCAGGTGAACCTGCCTTGGCAGGGGTTTGGACTAGATAATCTCTAGAGGTCCTTTCCAACCCCTACCATTCTGTGACTGGTTTAAAAATCAGGATCCTACTTATCAATATTATTAAACCATTGTGAAGTACTTTCCTCACCCACTTCTTGCATCATCCCTTGTGTCATTCCTTGCTTGGTGTATGCAGACTACTTCTCTCAAAACTGCAGTGAAAGTCCTCCGTCCATACATAATTAACAGCTAATTTTGCATTATCCCTAATGTAACCTGCATCTCTTCAGCCTTTCAGTTGTCACAGCTTTAAGGATAGAGAATCTGTAGTGTAGGGAGACTCTTGATTTGATGGGAGATGATGAATAGGCGAAGATAAGGGCCATAGAAATGTTTCTTTGAATCATAGAATCATATGGTAAGGTTGGAAGTGACCTCAAAGATCATCTAGTTCCAAACTGCTGCCATAGGCAGGGACACCTCCCACTAGTACTGCTCACTGAAGGCCTTGTCCAGCCTGACCTAGAACACCTCCAGGGAGGTTGTGGAGCACAGAAGCACAGAATGTGATCAAGATCGCATTCTGTGCTTCTGTGCTCCACAACCTCCCTGGGCAACCTGTGCCAGTGCCTCACCACCCTCACTGGAAAGAACTTCCTCCTAACATCCAGTTTCAATCTTCTCTCTGCCAGTTCAAACCCATTGCCCCTTGTCCTGTCATTACAAGACCTTGTCAATAGTCCCTCCCCAGCCTTCCTGTAGGCCCCCTTCAGATACTGGAAGGCTACTATCAGGTCTCCTGGAAGCCTTCTCTTCTCCAGGCTGCAGAGCCCCAACTCCCTCAGCCTGTCCTCACAGCAGAGCTGCTACAGCCCTCTGAGCATCTTGGTGGCCTCCTCTGGAGCCGCTCCAACAGTTCCATGTCCTTCCTGTGCTGGGGGCTCCAGAACTGCACACAGGACTCCAGATGGAGTCTGAGGAGAGCAGAGCAAAGGGGCAGAATCCCTTCCCTTGCCCTGGTGCCCACAATGCTCTTGCTGCAGCCCAGGACTCAGTTGCTGTCTGGGCTGCAGTCACACTGCAGGCTCATGTTGAGCTTTTCGTCAACTCAGACCCCCAAGTCCTTTTCTTCAGGACTGCTCTCAACCATTCACCACTCAAACCTGTATTTGTGCTTTGAAATAATGCCCTCTCTGGCAGAGAGAATCTGATGTCTGTGTGGCATGATGGAAGCTGTCATCTTGTTAGACTTCTTAATTTATCATTGAAACCATGCTTATGGCCAGCTAGTCCTTCCCTACTTTGTAATATGTCATCTCCAGAGTATTGATTGTGCACGTAAAATATTTGCACGTCTTCTCAAATGTAATTTGCAGTGAGAAAATTTCACTTGGCAGAACAGCACTAGCATAATTAAATCCCTCGGGTTCAGAGTGGGGCCACTTTTGGTGGGTGGCAGTCAGGCAGTTTTTTGGGTGGATCATATGATATTTATTTGGAGATCTGAGAGAAGAATCAGAGAGAAAGTGTTGAGTTGTAGATATTAAGAACTTTTGCCTTTCTGTGCACTTTCAGAGCTTGGTCTGCAGAGGCTGCAACTGGAGTATTGTGTCCAGTTCTGGGCTCCCTGGTTCAAGAGAGACAGGGACCTACTGGAAGGAACCCAACAGCCATGGGGATGTTGAGGGGACTGGAGCATCTCTCTTATGAGGAGAGGCTGAGAGACCTGGTGCTGTTTAGCCTAGAGAAGAGAAAGCTAAGAGGGGATCTTCTCAGTGCTGATCAAAAGCTAAAGGGTGAAGGTCAAGAAGATGGGACTAGGCTCTTTTCAATGGTGCAAGTGATAGGACAAGGGGCAGTGGGTGAAATTGGAACACAGGAGGTTTCACTTGAGCTTAAGGAGAAACCTCTCTGCTGTAATAGTACCAGAGCACTGGAGCAGGTACCCACAGAGTTTGTGGAGTCTCCTCCTCTGGAGGCTTTCCAAACCCACCTGGACCTGTTCCTGTGCAACTTGCTCTAGGTGATCCTGCTTTAGCAGGGGGATTGGACTAGATGATCCCTTCCAACTCCCACTGTTCTGTGATTCTGTAAACACAGTGAAGATGAGACTTACTTAGAGATCCTAAAGACAATGCAAGTTCCTGTTTCATGCTGTTCTCAGGAGTTCTTTGTGGCTTTTAATGAATGAGTGGAGAGTTAACTTCCATCACTTGCCAATGAAAAACATCTGTGCACCCAGCTAAAGTTGGAGATCCAAAGTTATCAGACAAACTTAAATAAGGGACAGCCTGACTCACTAGGATGAGTCAGGGCTTGTTCTAGGAGAACTGCTTTCTGCCTTTTTTTGTGTGTGGAGGTCTAGGTATCATCAAACTGTTGCTGGTGCTTCTCAATGACAACAGAAGAGTAAAGCAGGAAGAAGTAATGAACTTGCTCATAATACTTGCAGAGGTGTGGAGAGCCTCCCAGATCTACTTCATACTCTGGAGATTGCTGTAGGAATCTAGGCACATGCAACTGCCTGGCTCTTCTCTGGAGGCTCTTTGTGCTAGTTCACTGCAGCAAAATCTCTTGAGGTTCCTCTCCTTGCACTTTCACTTGAGCTGTGAAATCCTGGGATATGTGTTTGCAAAGAGAGAGTTTCTTAGGGCAATGTTTTCTCTAGCACAATACCAGCTTTTCCTTTGGTTTACCCATTTTACTAGTTTCTCTGGGCATCATTTTAAAACTCTTTCAACCTGAGAAGTAAAATGAAATGGGAGCTCTGCCTCCTCTCTAACATGGTTCATGCAGTTCCCATGTTGTACCAAAATAGCAACCACCAGTGAGATCTTCCGCAATGCTATGGTCAATCTTTTTCTGCTGGCCAAAGAGGGACATTTGCCTGGAAGAGCCTTGAAAATCCTAAGAAATGCACTGTCTAAATAGATGCTACTTTAATCACTGAATTGAGTCCAAAGCCAATTGTAATCACAAAATTTGGGATTTGGGTTGCAGCTGCCAGTCCCTCATGCTCCCCTGACTGCCTTTTTGTTGATGACTTTATTTGCTGCCTGAGGAAGAGGGTGGGTGGGATAGCAAACAGCTGGAGAAACGCAGCTTAGAGCTGCAAATCCTGAGCCCCCAAAACCTGGAACTCAAGAGTAATAATGTCACAGTATTCAAAAAGATTAGTCTTTTGATCCTGCTGGCAAAACATGCTGTTTCTCAGCTGGTCAAGCCAGCTCTGGCATCTTCCAGTCACAATTGCAATCGAGAAATGACTGGAGAGCTGCTCCTGTGCTCAAATCCTTTGCTGCCAGATGCACAATTATTGCTACTGAAGTAGCAAAAGAGTCTGTCCTGGGAATAAGGCAGGCTCCAACCAGCATTATTTGCTTCTGACAGCTGTTGCATTGCATTTTGTATCTTACCTCTAATGCTTGGCCATGGCTGACCTACTTCACCTCCTGACCTGTGCTGCCTGTGATCTGTCCTGTTAGCTGTGATTGCCTCAAATGGCTAAAATACATCAGTGTTTGTGAGGTCAGGTAGGATTTTGGTGATGGAGAAAGGTGAAAGGGCCAAGCCTACTTTCAGTGAGAAGATCTGTTTTTTCCTCTCGCAGAGCTATGTCTTCCCTTCTTGCCTGCTCCTTAATTAGCATGAAAATGGACTAAATATTTTAAGCAAATCAGAATTTCAAGAAGCAGTTCCAGCAGTGCCTCGTGCTTAAGTGTGTGCAGCACTGTGCACGTCATCATTGAATAATGAATTAATAAATATCTTTGAAGGAATTTTTAGCCCAGCAAGCATACACCATTTTAGCTTCCAGTCAATTGCCCTATTTACTGTGGTCCCTTTTTAGCAACACTATCAGTCCTGAAAGTAGCCTTGTCAATATTTTAGTTGCTCTGGTCTACAGAGCCACAGCATTCAGTTGAATTGTAATCCTTAAATTGGCAAGCAAACAGGTTTGCTCAGCTTGCCTGTTCCCTTTCTGGTAACAAAAGCTTGGAAAACCTTCTATATAGGGTAAGATGAAGCCTTTTTTTTTTTGTGGTTTTTTTTTTTCCCCTGACACAGCTGTGAGATTCTGTTGTCCATGCCTCTAAACCCTCTAAACCTCTCTCTCTGACTTGAAGGGTACAGAAAAAATGATGTTGATGTTGCTGACTTGAAGGGTACAGGAAAAAAAAAAATCCTGTCATAGGTACACTTAACCCTTTCAAAAGCATGGGGAGTTGAATATTAAATCACCTCTGCCTAGGAGAGACTTCAGCTCCTCCTCCCCATGTCTAGAGTTATTTATAGCCCAAAGACCCCAACCTGCTGGAAAGGAAGGGTGAAGTGTGATTTGGATTACACTTGACTACCATGCGTGGATTGTATGGAGGAAGTGTCCTGCCCCATGCTCCTTCTCTACATCCATGTAGTTAAAGGAAGGATGCTAGGGGCAGAGGGGGCTACAATAGGGACATGAGTGTGCTGCAGCCTTTCTCCTGACCCTGACACTTGGCCCTGCCTGATGTTCCCTAGGCCAAGATAGAAGGAGGGACACTGATGTGGAGGGAGGTCAGGTGTTGGGTTTGTGGTGGCTGGGACTCTGACTGCCATGCAGGTGGCATAATGCCCTGTCCTTACCCTCCCTCTCCTTAGCACCACCCAGGATGGTGTGCAGGCTTCCAGCACGATCAGTGAACACCCTTTCCAGTCAGATGAGGACCACATCCAGCCCATGAGGTGTCAGTGAATTGCAGATGTGACTGCAGCTTCTAAGAGCATCTGCAAGTTTCCTGTCCTTAGAGCAGTGTGTTTCCAGTCCTTCTCTGTGCCTTGTGCTGCTGTGCAGGGACACACTGGTGACAGAAAAACCCGTCCCAGAGCACTGTTGGATGCAGACTCACCCTGTTGTGACACTGATGATACATTAATGATCAACAGGCACATAAAGTAAATGAACTGGCAAACAGTTTTCCTCAGAACCTCATTTTGTAGTAACCAAATTTAGTGTTTATTCTAATAGAGGAGGCAAAAAAAGATGACTGAGGAATGTAATTTTTAAAAAATTGAGTCTTATTAAGCTGCAAGTGAGATAGGATTTGGGTTTAGTGCTTAGGTTGTGCATGATGGAGAGCAGTCAGCAGAGCTGGGCTGTGGCTGGAAGTAGGGTATCAGGTCACACAATTGTGTAAGATGAAACCAGCATTTGTTCAGGCTAGGATTCAGCTTGGCTCTGAAGTATGTGTATTAAATCCCATTGACTTCAGTGGGACTATTTGTGTCCTTTTAAAGTCACACAAGGGCTTAAGTATTTCACCATGCTGAAGCCTCCCGTTGAGACTTAAACTCATTCTTCCGTGTAACTTAAAAATATCCCAGTGGCAATACTTAGTTCTAGCTAGGAAAAACCAGAGAAAAGATGAATTACATTCCTCAATATTTACATAAATAGTTGCTGTGAGGTGTTTTCTAGCCCAAATTACTTGTGCCCAATTTACCTAAACACATTCTGAGGTCTACAGCTTTTAGCTTTGTATCTCTTGAATCTCTTTAATGTGAAACAACTGAACATGGTCTCTGAAGACTAGTTGGTCATTTAAATTGTATTGTTAGCATTGATTCACCTGGCAGCACAGCACTTCCATTTGAATGTCATTGGAAGGTGACAGCTGCAAGGGGTCATAGGAGGAAAAGAAACAGCATGTAGGTGTTCAAGGCCACGTTGGAGGAGGCCTTGAGTGACCTGTACTGGTGGGAGGTGTCCCTGCCTGTGGCAGGGGGTTGGAACTAGATGATCTTTGAGGTTCCTTCCAACCTTACCATTCTATGATTCTATGGAGGACTGGATGTGGTTCTGAAGGCTTCATAAGGCAAGAAAGAACATAAGAAAGAGGAGTACAAAAATGTAGTGACTCTGAGCTACCTCATGAGAACTGATGGGATAAAACCTCCTTAAGGGAAAAAAACAAAGAAAATGGAGTGACAACACAAAACTTGCAAAGGCTTTGTGTAACCAACGCCCATCAAAGTAGTTCTTACTAAAGTATGTGCTGAGTGGCTCACCTCAGAAGTCCTCCAGCGTGGAGATGCCCAGAAGAGCAGGTAGGGTAACATCCTGCAGCCCCATACCCCAGGTTAGCTGATGCGTACAGGAAGAGAGGGAGAAAACAGCTGTGGAGAACACTCTCTCCAGCCTAGGTTAGCCTCTGCATGTGTCTGCATGCTTGGGCACAAGTAGGTCATGTTCTAAAACTCTTGTAACATCAAGGAGGACCAAAATAACTCATTCACAGTGAACTGGCCCTGCTGAGAACAGTTCCATTCAAGCTACTCTAAGTTGTGTTCATTACATGCTTCTTTTACTCACAACCAGCCGTTAGCATGTGAATTAGTAGTTTAAAATCAGCTTACCAAATTAACTCGCAGTGCCATTGAGCATCTCTATGAGTAGAAACTGCCTTTAGTAGCCAAGCTGGCAGCACAGAGCTGTGAGTAGCGTGAACTCTTAGTGTAACTTCCAGTGTGTTATCTGGAGGTTCTCACAGAATTCGCCCAGTTGATGTAGCTCAGTGAGTCTCTGGTCTGACTTGGCACCAGATGGAGAACCTTAACATAAATCTTGAGCTAAACCTCCCTTTTCTTCTGCAGAGTGGATATGATATGCTCACAACTGCCCCTCTGCTCACTCTTGTAAGAAGGACCTCTGATAGTCACAGAATAATCTCTTCCTTGCAAAGATCAACCCTATGTAGCAAATAATATGTTACAAACAGTTTGTAAAACCTGGTAGCAGCTTTGTGAATGCTGCCTCACCAGGGAGCTGTCAGCCTGCCTGTCTGCTGCAAGCGGGAGCCAAACAAACCCTACCCGCCTCAGAGCAATCTTTTAAGGGAAAAAACTTGGACTGCAAACCCAGCAGTTGGGACTTCAGGGGAAATTCATTCCTGATTCTGTGATGGTGGCACCCAGCATGGTAGGGGAGCCTCTGGCAGTCAGCTGGTATCCTGGGAGTGCTGGGGGATGAGTTTGCAGTAAGGCAGCAATGTAGCCTCTTGGCCAAGAAGGCCACTGCTATTCTGTGGTACAGTAAGGTGAGTGTGGCCAGCAGGTCTAGGGAGGCTCTCCTCCCCCTCCCCTCTGCCATGCTGAGGCCACATCTGGAGTGTGTGTCCAGTTCTGAGCTCCTCAGTTCAAGGGAGACCAGGAACTAAAGGAGAGAGTCCAATGGAGGGCCACAAAGGAGAGGCTGAGAGACCCAAGGCTGTTTAGCCTGGGGAAGAGGAGACTGAGTTGAGATCTTCTCAGTGCTGATCAATAGCTAAAGGGTGGAGGTCATGAGGATGGGGTTGGGCTCTTTTTTGGTGGTGCCAAGTGATAGGAGAAGGGGCAGTGGATACAAACTAGAACGCAGGAGGTTTCACTTGAATTTAAGGAGAACCTTTGAGGGTGCTGGAGTCCTGGGGTAGGCTGCCCAGAGAGGTTGTGGAGTCTCCTTCTCTGGAGACTTTCCAAACCCACCTGAATGTGGTCCTGTCTAACCCTGCTGTAGTAAGGGGGCTGGACTAGATGATCTCCAGAGATCCCTTCCAAACCCTACCATTCTGTGATTCTGAGTTCAGCAAAGGCAGCGTTCATGCTGATCTCTTGCCCCCTCGGCTGTTGGTAATGCAGTGCTGGAGATGCTCACACTCATGCTGTGCAGGAACAGCTGATAGTAACAGGTGGAGAGCAGAGGCACGATCAGGCCCAAGAAGCTTCTATGGATATTTCTACTAACAACTCCATTTATTTATTTAATTTTTCCTTTTAAAATGACCAAGGACCAAGATATACAAATCCTTGCCAATGGCAGCTGATAATGGAAATGCTGACTCAGCTGTAGTCTCTGTGGCTCTGCTATGACTCTGGGAGGAGACTCCAGATTACTAGCAGCAGATGACTACATTTTTCAACTTTAGGAGCAATTCTCTCCATGTGCTAACCTTATTTACACTTGTTTCAGCACAATCATGTCTTTCTGATGAATGTCAAGGGTAACTCAAGAATTAAACAGAATGAACAAGTTCTTCACATGTCCTCCACTGTAAGAAAATTGCAGTCAGTGGGTGGCGGAAGGTTTTGGTGTTGTACAGCAGGGTGGTGTTATATGTATGGTAGCCAGACTCTCATCTTGTACATAGTGGTGTGTATGGAGACATGTCCCTTGGATTTGGATCCATGTCCCCATGGATTTGTCTGCTTAAGTTTAGGACACAATATTATGTGTAATTCCAGGAATCAGTTAATCATAGGATCATTGTTTGAGTTGGAAGGGACCTTAAAGACCCAACTAGTTACAATACTCTGCCATGGGCAGGGACACCTCCTGCCACACCAGGTTGCTCAAAGCCTCCTCCAACCTGGTCTTAAATAAACCACTCATGTTCTTCTCTGGGTATCAGTTCAGATGTGTGAGTGGGTGGTGGGTGCAGTCTCCAGAGAAGATGGAAGTACCTATGCATTTAATGGTTTAAATATGTAATCTCTTCAGGATCACTGAAATTTTTGGGTGTCATTCAAAACCTTGGTCCAAATTTTCAACAGTGCTGCTGTCCAAACACCTTCCAAGGCAAATGGAGTTTTAAAGTGTCCTTATTAAAAGGCAGAGGAAGACATGGAGGTCCCTTCCAACCCCTAACATGCTGTGATCCTGTGACACGAGTGAAGAAGCTTAGAGAAGAGGAAGATTAGAAAGAGAAAGGAAAAAAAGAAATGACACAAACAACTACTGCTAATGACATGAGCTGTAGCAACCAGCTTCTGTTTGGTCACTTTTTCCTTGGGAGTTTAAGTACAGATTCGGGTGACTAAATATAAGCAGTCTGATACCTATTATGTGACATCTCAGTTTGCAATTATTCAATATTTTTTTCTGCTATATTTGAATAATCACTGGTTCATCACACTGTGAAACAGTCTGAGTGAAAATCCTTTCAGAAACTACTTCTTTGCTGTTAGTTGGACAACTCAGGAGAGATTTCCTGTATGAAAAGCAGCCAGCAGATGCTCTTCAGAAGACGAATACGTTTGCAGTCTCTAATGAGAAAGAGAGGTAGCCAGGATGTGAGATCTCGCATGCCCTCTACCCCCTACAACTTTTTCTCTTTGGAAAGTTGGGCCAGAAACTGTTTCTCTTTCTGTAACTGCTAAAACCTGCTCCTTAGAAGCTTTTTGCCTTCATTCTGAGCCTGCCCAACAGGATTTCATTTACCCAGATAACATGAGCAGCGTGGGGCGGAATATTCACTCTGCAGTCATATCGTGCCTGAGATTAAACCCTAGCTGATGAATGAGCCTTTCACTTCTGAATGTAATTTCTAACCATTAAAGGCTTAAACTGGCAACAGGCATTGAAATGGGAAAAAACTGTAATTGCAACGTGTACTTCTTCAAAATCATTCTAGTCTTACTGTGCCATATATAGATTGACTGGTCTGTCACGGTACTCCAACATGGTGTAACACTGCTCATCCAGCCCAGCATGGGTCCTTGAAGCTGTAATCTGTTGAACAAGGTCTTTGAAAGCTATAAATAGCCCAGCATTGCTCCCTGTTTGTAAACGAGAGCAAGGGAAGCTAAATATATTGCTGAGTCTATTGTGACAGATCCTGAAAGCGATTCTGATTCATTTTGAGTCTTGCCTAGAATATCTTCCTTGAAGTCCTACTTCTGAATCTTTGAAGAAAACAACACTGACATCTCAGCCTTCAGCCCTGTGCTGCAGAGCTCAGCTAATTGCAAAGTGGGATGGGATGTGGGTGTTTTTCCTCCTTCCTGTGCAAAATCCAGACTGTCATTAAGTGCCATGGCCAGGATCCTCAGCTGATTTGGATTGACACTTCGACACTGATGTCATCAGGTCTATCTGGTATTAACTGGCGAGAGGATCCAGCTTTGTAGCTTCATTAGCCCAGCTGATGCTCTTGGGCTTCTCCGGTGTCTGAAGCTGTGTTATTCTCCCACTCTGCTCTGCCCTGATGAGACTTCATCCTGCAGTATTGTGCCCAGTTCTGGGCTCCCCAGTTCAAGAGTGACAGGGAACTGCTGAAGAGAAGGCACAGCAAAGGGCTGCAAAGATGAATTAGAGGTCTAGAACATCTCTTTTATGAAGGCTGAGGGACTTGGAGCTTTTTAGCGTGAAGAAGAGAAGACTGAGGAGGATACTACTTAAAGAATAGGTGTCAGGAGGATGGGCCAAGTCTTTTTTCAGTGGTGCCCAGTGACAGGACAAAATGTAATGGGCACAAACTCGAACCCAGGAACTTCCATCTAAACCTGAAGAAGAACCTCTTTATGTTGATGGCAGTTAGAGTGATGGTCCAGGCTGCCCAGAGTAGCTGTGGAGTCTCCATCTCTGGAGTCATTCAAAACCTTTCTCAACAGGATCCTGTTCCACCTGCTTTGACCATGCTTTGGCACAGGGGTTGGACTAGATGACCTCCAGCATTCCCTTTCAACCCCCATCATTCTGTGTTTCAGTGATCTCTGCCATCCTCACCATTAATTCCCAGCTCAAAAGACAGTAAAATGGAAAACTGAGGCAGGTATAGGAAGAGAGGGAATTTTCTGAGGGCAAGGTCTGCCAAGATGTGGTGCCTGTCTGAGTGCTCTTTCCTCATCAAGAAAGCAAATATTAACACTACTGGGAGGAACTAGGTGGATGAGGACAGGAGTAGGGCTGGTAATGATCTTCTCAGAGCTAGGTGTGCAAGAAGCAGCAAGAATTTCTAAGGAACAAACCACATCTAAGATTTATTTGTCATACACGGTGTGTACAACTTCCTAGGGAATACAACTACATTTACACTTGAAGGTTAAAATCCAAAACAGTAGAGAAATGGAGGTGTTATTCCTGCTGTGGAAAGAATGAAGATTACAAGGGGGAAGAACATAGCAGAGACATGAAGAAATTCATTTTGGTCCTTCAGCTGGTAACGACATCCCAACAACAACCCTGCTCTCCCCTGTTTCCAGGCGTTTTGGCAGAGCTGTAAAATCCCAAAGCCCCAGAAGTTGTAAATTTATACCTGTGGGTTTTTGCTTCTCCAGTTCAGGAAAGGGAGTCGGGGGTGCAAAAACAGATGGGAGCTGTCAGCCTGCTCAGAAATGAGATGCCTCAGGAAGTGTTTTATTTATGGAGATGTTCAGATCAAACAATCACAGAAGATCCTTGATATCAATTGGAGAAGGGGAATTTGATTCTTGTGTCCCAGTTCTGCCTTCTTTCAAACATTTGCTTTGAGCTTGAGGGAGGATGAGAGGGCAGCAGGGCCACTCAAGCTCCTACTGCCTCCTAAGAAGCCTGGGCTGATGGAAACCATTCTTGATGTATAACCTTAACGTAAGGAAGGGATAAGGCACTCTTCTCCTCCTCACAGCAGAAAGCAGAATGGGGTTAATGCTGTGATCTCAGCAGTGCCTGCAAAATGTTAATGTCAGATGCCCAAAATATTTGTTAAACAGAGGAGATTTGTGATTTAAAATATTACAAGCCTGCTATTTTTAGCGCAGAGCAACCTTTAGTCATTCCACTTTTAGATGGCTTATCAGAATTAAATAAATAACAGCACTGGTTACTACTCAAATTAGGTCTGTCTCAGTTTCCATGGCATCCAATCTGTTATCTCCAATATTCTTGCCAGGATTTGTACTGGGGCTCTGGGACAGCAACATTTCTTATAAGGCTTATAAGGAATTATCCTGTAGCAATTTCAGCTATATGGTTTCTATGAAACCCTGGAATAAAAGGATTTATTTAAGATGTGTTGGAAGGGTTTTGCCTTTTTTTTTTCCTTCCTTTCTCTGACTCTTTTTTTTTTTTTTCTTGAACTGTTGTCTATTTTTAGCACTGCTGCCTGCTTTTTTTGTAGTGCTGCTTTAACTCTTTTGTGGATCTGTTGATGTGACGTAGCTGCGCCTGTTGCACTGACCTGTGGGAGCAGAAAAGAAATTATTATTTGATGCCATCAGCAGAGACTATTTGAAAACCAAGGGTCAGGAACATGACATAACATGAGTCTTTGCTTCTGACTTTTTGGTATCTCACAGTCCTTTGAAAGCAGCCACACAGGAGTCTTTCCACGAGTTCTGAGACATTAAGTGAAGCCGTTCTAGGAGAAAAGACAGCAACACTTTGAGCCTAAGAGTGTTTTTCTGAGGCCAAGGCAAAAAAAAACTATATTGAAGTTGCTGGCTTCAATGTAAATGTATTAGGGGTGATATGCATAAATCTGTGTTTAGGGGAAACCTATAGAATCATAGAATGGTAAGGTTGGAAGTGACCTCAAAGATCATCCAGTTCCAACCCCCTGCCATAGGCAGGGACACCTCCCACTAGCACAGGTCACTCAAGGCCTCATCCAACCTGGCCTTGAACACCTCCAGGGAGGGAGCAACCACAATCTCCCTGGGCAACCTGTGCCAGTGTCTCACTAACCTCACTGGAAAGAACTTCCTCCTGACATCCAGTTTTGATCTCCCTTCTGCCAGTTTAAACCCATTGCCCCTTGTCCTGTCATTGCAAGACCTTGTCAATAGTCCCTCCCCAGCCTTCCTGTAGGCCCCCTTCAGATACTGGAAGGCTACTCTAAGGTCTCCTTGTAGCCTTCTCTTCTCCAGGCTGCAGAGCCCCAAATCTTATAGCCTGGATGCTGGATGATCCCAGTGATTCCCTATGACCTGAGACAGTGTGTTTAAAAGGCGGTTATAATCCCAACTCAGAAGAAGAGCACAGTGAGCACAGCAAGCTGGAGAGCTGGAGAGAGGAGGAAGATATATTTGTGCTGTAACAGCTGCACATTTCCCTGTAGACCTTCAATTAATACTCTTTACAGGTACACTTTTTTAGTTCCTTGGCTGTTAGAATTTTCAAGTGAGGGCTTCATTAATCTTTTGGTTTGTAATGTTACCTAGGATATAGATCTTGGTTCCTTTTTCCCCTCTGGTAAACACTAATTTGTTTTGAGTTTATTTGCATCCCGTTGTGAAGAAATTTCAGATCCATGGCATTTTAAAAATCAATGGCTCACTGGGTTTCTAATTTCCAGGTAATATTCCTAAATAGAATGTACCATTACATACTACCAAGATTTATGGCAAACCATAGCTTGGTCTAAACAACAGCTCTAAGACTTGTAGAAGAATGAACGATATAGGAGAGGATAACTAATTTTTGTAGTGCCTTTTTTTTTTCATGAGATCTTAGGAGAGCAGTGAGGATCATAGTGAATAATTTGATGTTCAGTGTTTACTTACTTGTACCTCGGTCTTAATGGGATGATGCTAATGCTCCCCTGCAGATCTTCAGCTGGCATAAATTGGCCACCTTTCCCCAGGCATCAGTGGAGCTGTCCTGATTTATATGAGCTTAGGGTGCACCTCTGGTGCACACAACGTTTCTGCCATACCTCACTTTGAATTTGATTTACTCTGAATCATGATTGAAATATAGCTGTGTGTTTAAAGTAGGCAAGAAATGATAAAGTACTTACTATTTATAGAGTTGTAGCTACTTTTCATAGCCAGCTGAGCGATTCCCAAGTACAATCACCATACAAAGTCTTTAATATTTTAGTACTCTGTCACCCTGTGGTCACTATAAATTTGCTATGGCTGGGCATGCAGCCCCAGCACAAATCTAGTTGGAAAACACTTACTTAAGCAACTGCATTAATGCAGAGGTTGGCTACTCATGTTTGCATGCACCTTCTCTTGACCCACTCTGCAAGGAAAGGAAAAGGGCTAAGCTGAACCTGTGAATCACTGCAGGGCACCAGGAGCTGGTTGATATTGTGGTTATGGAACTCACAGGCACTGGAGCACTTGCCTTAAGGTTTCTTTGCACGGGGAAAAGGGTTAATGGTTAACACATTGATGGTACCTACAATCACAGAATGATGGGGTTGGAAGGGACTTCTGAAGCACTTCTAGTCCTATCCCCCTGATAGAGCAGGATCACCTAGAGCAGATTGCAAAGTAGCATGTATCTGAAGGGGGCTACAGGAAGGCTGGGGAGGGACAATTTACAATGTCTTGCAATGACAAGAAAAGGGGCAATGGGTTTAAATTGGCAGAGGGGAGATTGAAACTGGATGTTAGGAAGAAGTTCTTTCCAGTGAGGATGGTGAAACACTGGCACAGGTTGCCCAGGGAGGTTGTGGAGCACAGAAGTACAGAATGTGATCAAAGATTCTGTGCTTCTGTGCTCCACAACCTCCCTGGAGGTGTTCAAGGCCAGGTTGGATGAGGCCTTGAGTAACCTGTACTAGTGGGAGGTGTCCCTGCCTATGGCAGGGGGTTGGAACTAGATGATCCTTGAAGTCCCTTCCAACTTTACCATTTTATGATTCTATGATTCTATGTCCAGGCAGGTTTTGAAAGTCTCCGGAGAGGGAGACTCCACAGTCCCTCTGAGCAGTGTGGTCCAGTGCTCTTGCACCCTCAAAGTAAAGAAGTTTCTCCTTAAGTTCAGTTGAAACCTTCCACCTACTAGTTTGTGCCTGTTGGCCCGTGTCCTATCACTGACCACCACTGAAAAGAACCCAGCCCTTCTGACCTCCACACTTTAGCTGTTGCTCAGCTTGGGAAGCTGTTACAGCAACTGATTCCTGCTGCTGGAGCCATGGTGGTTAGAGTGCTGCAGGCTCTCTTGACTGTGCCCTAGCAAGAGCTTCTTTTATTCTGGGGCTCCATGTTTTGATGTAATAGCTCACTTTTCTTTTTCAGTCACATTTCCTTCTTAAGGTGTATGCTTACATGAAATTGCCAAGGCTTGAAATGCCTTCTGTCCTACAACTTGTCTAACTGCAGAGGTGGCTTTGGCATGCAACTGTGGCAGTGGGAACAGCAAGTAGGAAGCTTCTTAATGTGCATAGCAGTGGCTGTTCCTGTCTTACTGGGGTAACCAAATGCAAGCAGGCAAGTTTTTAGCTCAGAGTCATGGAGCGAGTTCCCAAGGAAGGGAAAACAAAGCAGTTATGGCATCTCCCTATCCGATCTCCCACCTCACTGTGATCAGAGAAGTTTTCAGATGACTCTGGGTGCAGTGTGCTCTTGTGGTTGCACCCAGGCAGCACTGCCCTATGCTGACACTCTGAAAAGTAAGAGAAAGAACATTTTCACACAGCTGACATAGCTGGGAGAACTTTCTCATAGCCACTGCAGAGCAGGACATGGTCCTGTCTGTTCCTAACCTCTCTGTGCTGTTTATTAAATCTTCTTGAAACTCCTCTTGCCATGCCCTTAGGGATGCAACACATTGAGAGAAAACTGGTGTGGAAATTGTGTAACATTTGAGTGTGGCTTTGGATTCCCTCTAAGCTGAAAGAAAACATTGGGTAAGCCACTTCTGAAAAGGAAGTGCTCTCAAAGCAGCTCATCCATTTCAGAAAGCCCAAGGAACCAGACTGAGCACCATAAAGCTCTTAGGAAAGTGATGCCATGCACGTATTTATTGCTGCCAGCCCAGCACCAAGGACGTGCTCCCAGCCTTGGAGACCCATCCATCATATGGGAGGCAAGTTATGCAGCAAGTTGCATTGTGCATTGTGAGGTTAGAGAAACCCTGAGGATCAGAAGGAATTAAACCTACTAGGGCACCCGTCAACAGCATTTCTCAACAGTCCTGTCCTAAGTAGAGCCCAGATGCACCATGAGAAGCTTAAAGAGAGGAGCTGTATATTTAGATGCCAGACCAGAGCATGTGGAGCAGCTGGGAATATCATGGCTTTTTGCCACACAGAAATATTTGGGAGGGAGCTTTTTTTCCTGCTGGAAAACAAAGAAACCTTTTCTAGGGAGAGGACAAAACAGGTGGATGAGTGTGTTTTGGATAATGGCCATGCCAAATGCCAAGAAATTGAACCATGGTTAAAACTAAGCAAAAAAACTATCTCAGAAAGGACCAGGGTGCTCTTGTGGCTGCTCTTGAAGGGGAACATAAACTGGTAAAAATCCACTAACAGCTTTTTTGGAGGAACCTCAAATTCTTTGGATATTTGCCCACCTAGACTCAAACCACCTGCTCTGCTTTCCTGGGAAGTTTTTGTTCCATTTAATGAAGAATTGTTTGGTTCTGTTGGTGTAAATGAGGAAAGAAAGAAAGTACTGGTTTTGGCAAGACACACAAATTTTGTGTCCTCTGGTGCCACAGGTTTCCAATGTAACTGAAGAATAGTTGTCCCATGTCAGAGCAGAGAGTCATTTGCTCTGTGTTTTGTCTCCAACAGAGAGCAAAAGCAATTCTGGGGAAGACTATGAGAGTAATACAGAGGTATAATGGTATGCACTTAGCTCCTTTCCCAGCTTCTGTCTAGCAGTGGCTCAAGGATTTCCTGAGGTGAAGGCTTTTGTTTTTCATGATCTTGATGGAATTTCCCCCCATGGATTTCTCCAATCACTTCTTACATCCCTGTAAGCTATGAGCATCCACAAATCTGCAGAGCAAGGTGTCGCACAGCTCCACTGCTTGCTGCTGGCAACGACCTCTCTTCTTCTTGGTTCTGAACTTTCTGTCTACTAGTTTCAGTTGATGCTCCTTGATTCTTGCACTGAGAGATAGAGAGGAAGTATTGTACAACCATCAGATCAAGTGACAGCCCTTGCTCCTGTGTGCTTACCATCCATCTTGTAGATGAGCTGTAAGAGGCACACAAAATAAGATGTAGGGGAAAGGATTTGGAAACTGCATAGTGCTGCAGGGGCTGCAAACCAGCTGTGTAGCTGTTAGTGAGAGAAGGATGGTTCCACATATTAGCAATTACTCTGCTGTCCCCCCTCATTCTGCCTTCTGGAACAGGTTGCTTTTCCCCTCTGCTGGAAGCAGGCTCTTCTTTGGGAGTACTTTTCTTGTTGTAAATATCAATATTGCTGCAGCATTTGGTGCTTTCCAACCAATGTACTGAGCACTGGCAGAGTAAGAATTGATGCACGGATTATAAAACCACCATCACATTTCTGTCTTGGTAGTAAAGGTGTTAACTCTTTCTGACTTAATTCATTCAAGTTGAGAGGCACCAAGGGATTGAACTTGAAATACAGCAAATCAATAATATAAACTCTTTGAGCTTTGTGAGCTAAGAATAAACACCAAGCAGAGATCGAGGTAAATGAACCTGTGCAAAAGGCACGGGGGAAATGTAGCAGCAGTGTTCTGTTATTGCAGGTCAATAAAGGCTAGATAATGTTTGGCTTTCATTACTGATTAAAAAGATTTCCTTGCAAATGTTATGAGATTAACACTGAGCTTTCTGTGTGCACTGAAAGGGTAATGCTTAGAAACGATCATCCTGCGTTATCTCAGTGGAAACGTAAATAATGGTGCTGCAAGCATTGCTGCCCTGCCTGGGGTCCGAGTGGGTTCTTCTGCCTGACTCATGGATGAAGTGGGCACATGCAGTGGGAGTACCTGTTCCTGGTGATGATTTTTCAACCTGTGTGACACCCTGGTATCTGGACATTTGCAGGAGTACCTGGGCTGACGATGCTCTGTGCCTACCAACCAAAGCAGGAGCCTGTCCCTGACTCAGAGGGATGCAGGACTCCATCAGGTTTTGGCCAGACATGTTCCATTACGCTGGTGAAACTCCAGTTATGGCAGAGGAGGCAATTTCATTACATATGCCTATTTTTAGGTGCTTATAACTCAAAAACATTACCCTCTTGAAGGGAATTTATCACACTTGTTCTCAGCTCAGAGCTGATATATAAGACTTGGCCAGCCTCCAGGTAGCTGAGGAACAGCTGCCTGGGATATTTCCCAACTGTGTTTTTCACCAATTAAGAAGTTTGTTTTCACACAGTTTGGAGGATTTTTTTTTCTTTAAGATCTTACCTTGGTACAGACAGAGCACTTTGCAGCCTCCTATCTTTGGCCCTAAAGCATATTTATCCAAAGGTCTCAAAGGCATTTCTTCTCCTTGAGGAGCAATCGGAAGATCTATTGGATCTATCAACATTTAGTCTATCTAAACCTAATGTATAGCTCTATAAGATCAGGAGCTGCACACCCTAAAATAAAAATCGTTTGCCTTTATTGCCTTGACTGTACAGAGAAAGGCAGCACAGACTGTGCTGGTCAAGCTGTGGCTGCTCTGATGCAAAAACAGATCACTTTGTGTCTTGCTTTTTCACAGAATGGTGGGCGTTGGAAGGGACCTCTGGAGACCACCTAATTCACCCTCCCTTTTAAAGCAGGGTCAGCCAGAGCAAGTTGCACAGCATGGCATGCAGATGGGTTTGGAATGTCTCCAGAGGTGGAGACTCCACCATTGCCCTGAGCAGCCCATTCCAGTGCTCTGCTACCCTCAAATTGAAGAAGTTTCTCCTCATATTTATATGGAGCTTCTTATACTCAAGTTTATGCCTGTTATCTCTTGTTCTATCACTGGGCACTATTGAAAAAACACTGGCCCCATCCTCCTGACACCCACCCTTTAAGTATTGATCAGCATTTATGAGACTCCCCCTTCAGTCTTCTCTCTTCCAGACTA
The DNA here is from genome assembly GCA_013396675.1 of Eubucco bourcierii. Taxonomy (NCBI): domain Eukaryota; kingdom Metazoa; phylum Chordata; class Aves; order Piciformes; family Ramphastidae; genus Eubucco; species Eubucco bourcierii. Next base: position 478,195 of record VWZE01013065.1, on the reverse strand, counting down.
AAAAGACCCAATTCTCTCAGTCTTTTGTCACAAGAGAGAGGTTCTAGGCCCCTAACCATCAGCTGGTCTAACATGATCAATCTGATGCTAGAAGAAACACTTGTGCTCATCCTTCTGGTGGTCTCAGGACAACCTGTGTTACTTCTGTGTCACCAGGCTGATGCAGACAAACTGGTACTTAGCATGTTGGCAGCCTGTCTAACCCAACTTCGGTTCCCCTGCTCCTGAAGGGGATTGTGCTTTTGACTTACATTTTAGGGACTCACCTTTCCCAGGGTATCCAAAATTTACATAGCTAAGTCTTTACCTACAACCTGAAACCTTTCCTCAACCAGGTATATACTAGGCCATGGCTGTGAGAGTTGAGGCTTCCCTTTCTCTGGAACAGGGAAAGGAGGAGGTTGGGGGAAAGCTGAAGGAAACCAAGATGTTTGCAGGGACCACTCTGAGCTTGGCAAAAGATCCTAAAAGAACTTAAGAACTGATAAGCATTGATAAAATCCCTCTCAGGCTTCTCTAAAAAGCCCCAAGTCCCAAGCCCCAGCAGCACAGTGGTTTTACCAACACTCCACTGTCGTTCTGCTGAACCGGAGATTTCTTGCAGTGTTATGGTGAGCAAGGCTCCATCACTTTGAATGCTGTGGCTGACCTGCATCATTTTGCCCATATTTCTATGACAGTGGTATGTCTACAAACAAGAGCTTCTAGCTGGCTGAAAAGTAGGGGTCCAGGGCCTGTTTGTGAAATTCAGAGTCAGGTAAGTTTATTCTGAGAGAAACTTTCCCCCTGCATTGAGTTTATCATGGCTCAGAATTTTTAGACTCAGCAGTAGCACTATTAGGCAGAAATCTGGGGTGGGTTTTTTTTTTTTTTTTTTTTTTGGAATCTGCCTAGGCTCTGAATTTACATCCTTCTCTGCAGAGAAGGGGGCAACCAAAGCATTTAACAGCTGATCTTCCTTTGAACGTATCATTTAAAACTGGTCTGATTTTCTCTGGATTCTGTGAAGCCATACCTGCAGGCTGGGAAATCCCTTGTCCAAGGCAGAGCAGCTAAGTCTCTAAGAACAGTGCTGGGAAGTTCTAAAACTGTTTTCCATTCAACACCCTTGATGTGTTTTACCCTCTGTACTGCTGAGATACTGACCCACTTCCCAGCTGCGATAAGACAGCTATGTGACCAAAGGCTCTGAGAGGGTTTATAATGGAGAAGGCATCAGAAAGACTCTTCTAAACACTTTTCTGTAGCCTTCCTAGAAATACTGCTGAAGGAAAGGATGTTAAAGGGATTTGTTCTGGCAGGAATTTGGCTTGCAAAGTGTGTTTCATGTTCCCAAAACACTGAAATTTGTGTGTGTCAAGAGTGCAGTGAGGGCTATCCAGGGATATATAGGCTTGAGTTGTTTCAGGTGAAAACAACCTTGTAGAGCGAGTCCAACCATCAACCTAACACCACCATGACCATTAAACCATATCCCTCAGTCCCATGTCTACATGTTTGGGTTTTTTGTGACATCTCCAGTGATGTTGACTATGCAGATGGTGTGGCTATATGGAAAGGACTAGGCTAGTCAGTCAAGAAAGGTTCTCCTGTCCCTCTACTCTGCCCTGCTGAGGCCACATCTGGAGTACTGTGTCTAGTTCTGGGCTTCCCAGTTCAAGAAGGACATAGAATTGCTTGTGAGAGTTCAGAGCAGAGCCACAAAGATGATTTAGGGAATGGAACATCTCTCTTATGAGGAGAGCCTGAGGGAGCTGGAGCTCTTTAGCCTGGAGAAGAGGAGACTGAGGGGACACCTCATTAATGTTTATAAATATGTAAAGGGTGAGTGCCAAGAGGATGGAGCCAGGCTCTGCTGGGTGATGCCCAGTGACAGGACAAGGGGCGATGAGTGGAAGCTGAGGCATAGGAAGTTCCATGGAAACATGAGAAAGTTTTTGGCTTTTTTTTTTTCTTTTCTTTTTTTCTCCCTGTGAGGGTGACAGAACACTTGAACAGGCTGCCTGGGGGTGTTGAGGAGTCTCCTTCTCTGGACACATTCAAGACCTGCCTGGATGCATTTCTGTGTGATCTGTTACAGGTGATCCTGCTCTGTGTGGGGGTTGAACTGGATGAGCTTTTGAGGTCCCTTCCAGCCCCTGATGTTCTGTGATTCTGTGAAGATGGGCAGCCTTGGTAGGGAGATGAGGCCAAAAGATGTAGGCTGGTTTGTGTTTTCTCCCAAAATTGCTTGTATGTTATGGAGAGCAGAGGGACAAAAAGCTACCAACACCTGCAGGCTGCATACTCTTGTGGTTCCTAGTCCAAACTCAGTGGGGTATCAAAGGCTTCCAGCACCCAGAAAACACTCCCCAGACAGGCCAGGATGACAGAGTAAGGAGCCTGGGAAGTACATCCCCAGGTTTGGTGCTGACCTGCCTTATTTTTCGGGTTGAGTCCAGTTGGTGAGATGTCATTGCCATCTCCTGTTGCTGGATCCCCAAATGCTACCTGTGGTCTTAACTCAATAAAACCCTTTGAAATGATACAGAAAGTTCTCATCACCCCAGGACAGTGCAGAACAGATGCAATAAGCCATATGAGCCTTTCTGCAGTCCCAGGAAGGGAGATATTCTTTTCCTTTTAAGGTCCCACTATGAAACAAATTGGAGAACTTCTTAGAAATAAGTATCCTGGGTTAAATGAAAGGGTCTTGCCAGTCTGGCTGATGTCTGCAATTCTGTGAAAGTTTCATGGTGCAACCCACACACTGGCTTGCACTGTGAGAAGTTATTCCTTGCTAAGTGTTTTCCTCTGTTAGGTGAGAAATTTAACCCGTGGTGGCAATTTCCCAGCATATAAAATTGCTGCAGAGGAGCAAGGGGCTGGAGCACTGTGCAAACTTCTCCAAAATCCCATCTCAGCCTGGAATCAGAGAGGTGCGGAACCTCCACCTGAGAGGTTTAGAATGCATCTGTTTGCTTTCTGTTGTTTTATCTCTTTCTGTTTGCTTTCAATTGTTCCAGACTCAGGATTCAGTTTGAGCAGCTATTTCTGGGCATGAGGACCATGTGATAATTTTCCATGGGATATCTCTTTCCCTACATTTTCAATTTTTTTCTGCCTCTTATTACTATTCTCCATTGAGCTGACATGGCTTATACTTTGGTATCAAATGGATGCAAATTGCATAGAATGGTTTAGGTTGGAAGGGACCTCAAGGATCATCCAGTTTCAACCCCCTGCCATAGGCAGGGACACCTCCCACTAGTACAGGTCACTCAAGGCCTCATCCAACTTGGCCTTGAACACCTCCAGGGAGGGAACAGCCACAACCTCCCTGGGCAACCTGTGCCAGTGTCTCACCACCCTCACTGGAAAGAACTTCCTCCTAACATCCAGTCTAAATCTCTCCTCTGCCAGTTTAAACCCATTGCCCCTTGTCCTGTCATTGCAAGACCTTGTCAACAGTCCCTCCCCAGCCCTTCTGTAGGCCCCCTTTAGATACTGGAAGGCCACTCCAAGGTGTGACCTCAAAGCCTTCTCTTCTGTAGGCTGCAGAGCCTCAACTCTCTCAGCCTGTCCTCAGAGCAGAGCTGCTGCAGCCCTCTGACCATCTTTGTGGCCTCCTCTGGACTTGCTCCAACAGTTCCATCTCCTTCTTGTGTGGGGGCTCCAAAACTCCACACAGGACTCCAGGTGGAGTTTGTTTGCATTTACCATGAACCGAGGCAGGAACAAAGATTTCTGATGGGTCTCTTGCTACTGAATTTTCTGGGACCAAACCAACATATTCTTTACTTTTAATCTTGTCCTCTCTTCCTTTTGGCAATTGTGATTTCCCCACCTCCTGCAAACAGAACTTGAAGAAAAGATTTGCGTGGCAACCTGCAGCAGGAATCAGTACATTCACAGCACCACAGGAAAAAAAATAAAAAACCAAAACAACATCACAAATCTGCCTTTCCCTACTTGAAATGCCTCTCTTTGCAGATGGCTTGATTTTTTTTTTATTATCTTTCTTCCCCCCATTCTCCCCTAGAAGATAGCATTTGGGCCATCAGCCATCTCAGCATTTTCCATGCAGTGCTGCTAGATATTTTTGTCCGTCTCGAATCAAATGGTGCCAGATGGAAGCCCCATGCTCTTCAGAGATGATCATTTCCAGCATTCTTCTGCAAGGTTGTATAACATATGTCCAGGAGAAATTAAAGTGCTGGTTTTTTGTATGAACTGTGTATGCTCCAAGGGCGCAGAGAAGGTTAAGAAGAGAACTGTTCTGTGGATTTAAAACAAATTAATTTCCCTGCAGAGAAGTTACATTACCATTTAGATTGGTTGCTGATTTGTTGAGGGGGGGTCTTATTGCTAAAAACACCTGTAGCAGCCACAGCAGACATAGAATCAGTGAATTGTTTTGGTTGGAAGAGACTTCTAAGATCATTGAGTCCAACTGTCAACCTAAGACAACTATGGGTATTAAACTGTGTTCCAAAGTATTGCATCCACAGGCTTCTTGAACAACTCTAGGGCTGGTGACTCCACCACCTCCCTGGGCAGCCTGTTTCAATCCCTGGCCACTCTTGCAGCAGAGAAATTTTTTCCTAATATCCAACCTAGATCTACCCTGACCCAATTTCAGACCATTTCCTTTTGTTCTGGCACCTTTCCTGAAACACAGTAGAAAAAGGAAGGAGTTTGATGTTCAAGATCATACTATTTACTATTCAGGAGGGTGCTGTTTGTCTGACTTGGTGAGTTTTTATTTTTTTTCCCCAAATATACTCACTGTTATTTTAATGCTATTCCCCTTGACACCCATGGGAGCGGACTGCTCACTTCCTCCTGAGCTGGAGGAATTTCTTTGCTTTGGACTGGACTTTTAAAAGCATTTTCTATATGGGTATAGTAACCAGACTGAGACTGCCAGTGCTGGCATTTGGATGCTTGGTGCTCATTAACTGAAGAGGAACACAACATCCAACCCCCTGGACTACCTCTGAGAGGTCTGCTGGGGCCAGCTGCCCCAGGAGGCTGCTGTCCTTGCTAACCATGCACTCTCTTACTTCAGCACTCAACCTCTCTGCCCTCTGCAAGCTTGTCTCCTTTCATTTCCATCTACGTGTTGGGTCATCTGCTGTTTTAAGTACAAATCCCTTTGCATTTGTTTGTGTGTTTATTGAGCAAAGCATTACATATGTTCAGGAGAGCTGTAAAAAAAAAAAACAACCCACCCAAAAAACCAACCAACCAACCAAAAACCAACTAATATTTAGGCTACTGAAAGAAAGTAGGAACTGCAAATAACTACACTAAATTCCAGGCAGCTCTCCCTGTTCTGTGAAAGTGTGGGGCTGATCATTTCACAAGACCAAGTAGATCAACCATCAAGTGTTGATGCCTGTGCAGAAAGCATTTCACTTTGTTTTTTGTGGGCACTTGACAAAAAGCATCTGAGCTTGGTAAGCTTACCCTGTGCTAAGCTACAGACCTGGGGATGTGTGGTTGGAAAGCTGCATTTTGGAGAGGGACCTGAGAGTATTGGGTGACAGTTAGCTGAACATTTGTCAGAAGTGCCCAGGTGGCCAAGAAGGCCAATGGCATCCTGGGTTGCATTAGAAACACTGTAGCCAGCAGGGACAGTGAGGTGATCATCTCCCTGTGCTCAGCACTGTTGAGGCCACACCTTGAGTGTTGTGTTCAGTTCTGGGCCACTTACTCCAGGAAGGGCATGGAAGTTCTGGAGCATCTTAACTGAAGGGCAATGAGACTGGTGAAGGGCTTGGAGCACAAATCCCATGAGGAGTGTGTGAGCAACCTGGGGTTGTTCAGTCTGGAGAAGAGGAGGCTGAGGGGAGACCTCACTGCTTTCTACAACTACCTGAAGGGAAGTCAGAGTGGGGAGGGGGTCAGCCTCTTCTCCTTGATGACCACAGGAAATGGCTACAAGCTGCTCCAGGGGACGTTCAGGCTGGATATTAGGAAATACTTCTTCACTGAAAGGGTTCTCAAACATTGGACTGGTCTGCTCAGTCACCGTCCCTGAGGGTGTCCAAGCAGCATGTGAACCTGGTGGTCAGTGAGATTGTTTAGTGTTGAGCCTTCAGTGCTGGGTTGAGGGTTGGACTGGATGATCCTGGAGATTTCTTCCAGGCAGATGTATTCTGTGAAAACCAACATCTTTGTGCTAATGTAAGTAAAATTGTTTCTCTCTGCTTTTGGGGCAGGCAAGAGCAGCCCTTGGCATCAATTACTTTGGGCTACACAATGGGTGGTAGCTGGTTTGGGAGAGGTAATTAGGCTGTTTGCAGACATGCTATGCAGAATCTCAGTCTGCTTTCCTAAGGAAAAAAGTCTTGTTGTGATCCTGCTGTCCTTCTCTGCTGAACTCTTTGGACAGCTGCAACAAAACTGGAAAAAAAGAGCAGAAGTTGCAAAATATTGGTTCACAAAACCAGATAGCTTGGCAGAAGGCAGAGATTCCTGCAGGAGAGACAGCACTGGGAGCTCAATTCATCTTCAAACAACAAAGTACCGAGACAACCATGCCTGTCATCTTGGATCAGCCACTTCTGCAGTGGACAGGTTACTCATGATGAGGGTGGGGACATGCAACATCAAGTCCCTGAACTCAAAAGGGGACCTAAGTGTGGAGAGTTTTATTGTTGGTGACCTCCTGACCATAATGCAAATTCCGTTTTCTCCCCAGTTGGTACATCCCACTGGTGAAACTCCCAGGGGGGCAGTGTGACTTGAGAGAGAAGAGCAGTGTGGTTTGTCTGCTCTGATTCTCTGTTGGTGGTTGGACTTATCCTCATCTCTTTTCAGACATTGTGCATGCTGCCACTTGGGAAAGCATTGAGAGTTTGAGGAGCAGGGAATTGCTTGGTTGGAAGGAGGGAACTGCTTGAATGGGAGGAGGGAATTGCTTGGTTGGGAGGGCTGTTGTGCAGAGGCAGTTGATTTCAGTACCTCTGTGCTTTCCAGGACTGTTTGCTGGGTCCTGAGCTGTCAAGTGTTAGGTCAGGTGCATTGGGGCTGTCATGTACCATGCAGAAAGGAATTGTGAGAAGACAACTGACTTCTCTCTGGGCATTTGGAAACTCTTCTGTGAAGCTGGGAGACTGGGGGCCCTCCGTGGATTCTCTGGAAATTAGCTTATTACTTGACTGTTAAGTGTATTGTATATGCCAAGTAATTAATTTTTACAGCAAACTTGTCTAGGGCTTGGGCAAAGGAGCAATTAATTCTCTGGAAATAGATCCATTATCATGATTGCTAATGGATGCAAAACTCCCTCAGACACAGATGGACAGAAAAAACCTTTTCATCTCTGCGATTAGGGTACCTGAAAGCCAGGTCCAGCCTGCATGGCAGAGAGTTAGCCCATTAAAAATCCCCATCTATTGCTAATTGTGGCTTCTGAGCTTGAGTGTGTTAGGTGGAGGAGAGACCATCAGTCACTCCTTCCTCCTCTCCCACAGCTAGCTCAGGAGCACCCACCCCATCACCTTTTCCTCTCTGTGGGGGTGTTGTTCTTCTCATGGTTGCAACTGGGATTTTCCTGCTGACATCAAGAATCAGTGAATGTGATGCTGTGAGCATCTCAAACTAGACAGGTCGTCAAACCCTTGGTATTGTGCAGACCCAGCATGTCCTGTGTTGGGAGGGAGCAGTGTGGTGCCTGCCACAGATACCAACCAAATTCAGACAAAAGATGAGTTTGTCTCTTTGCAGCCCAACAAATTGTGCTTAACCAAAGGCATCACAGCCTTGCATGAGACAGAATAAGACCTTTGCTCCCTTTGATACTAGCTGACAGCTTTGCTGCATCATTCTGCAACAGATCTTATATCTTCACCTTGATTTGTGGTTGAAAGGATGTTTGGGAACTTGCAGAATCATAATTAATATTTCATACAACCCAACCCTTGAAAAGCAGCTAACAAAGAGCACTCAGTGCTGTGCAGCTGCCAAGTGCTGCCCAGGGACTTCTGTGCTCCACAGGCACAAGTCTCTCCCTCTCCCCAGATAGCATCCTCAGGGCCCAGGCTCTGCTGCCCAGCAAACAGGAGCCGGCACTTGCAGCTGGCTAATGCACTGCTGGTGAAGGATGGGAAGGGGCAAAGGGAATAGAACAAGAGGCTTTTATTCGAGTTGATCTGTTGCTATTTAATCTACAGTGACAATAGCATTGTTAATAGAAGATGGGGAGGATGAGATGGGCCAGGCCTCGGGCCTGAATGCTTGTGACGTCTGGGCACACAGACGGTGCTCTTCTGATCTGTTCAGCATTTCAGGAGCATCAGCATTGTGCTTCTGGAGCATTTTCTTGCACAGCATTAGGTGATACAACTGATTTTTTAATTGAAAGCCTGATATGATTTAGAGCACAAGTCCAATCCTGCTTATTCTAGCATCTAGTTAACAATGTAGGAGTAACAAAACAGAGGGGACTGGAGCATCTCTCTTAGAAGGAGTAGCTGAAAGACCTGAGGCTAAACTGTACTGTGCAGCAGAAGTAGGTATGGAAGGTGGATTCTTTAAAAAGCAGCCATTTAAAGCATTGCACATTAATTATGGATGCATCCAAGGCTGAGCAAAGGCCACATAGTGTAGCAAACTGGGTTCAGTACATCTAGCAAAGCAGCAGAATTGACATGGGTTTTCTTGACTGTACAACCAAATAGAAATGTACTGACAATATCTGGACACAAAGATAGCTTGAAGGGGAAGAAACAGGCACCAGCATCTCCTCTACAGGCAGGGCACCGCAGGCAGGCCTCTCAGTTCTTGGAGCTTGTGCTGCACAATGCTTCACAGTATTAATGAAATTACATTTGGCTCTTTCTGGAGTGTGGGAAGCAGGTTGCCTGTTTGAGTGGGAACTGGCTTCCAAACGGCTGAGAGCATTATTGACCATAGGAAGCTACTTCAGTACTTTGGGATAACAAGGAACCATAGAAAAAGCCATAAAATGTGTTCTTCATACAGCAATGTTTTATGTTGCTTCCTGAATTGCTCCAGGGAGAAAGACTGAGTTGCACAACCTTTTCTTAGAATCATAGAATTGTTTCAGCTGGAAAACACCTCTGAGATCATCTCGTATTTGTCCATGTGACTTTTCAGCAATTTCCAACTTTAATTTCTTGCTGGTGGGTGCTGGTTTGCTGTCACTGCTGACCTTCACGAATTCCTAGCAGCGCAGTTAAGACACTGAGTTTGGAGAACAAATATTTCTGCTAGAAAGAACCTGGTTTTCCTGGGGAACAAAGCTACCCAGCTACCCAGGTAGCATCATGGCATTTCAGAGTTCTGGCTAGGTCAGGAGATGGAAAAACCCAAAACTGTGCCCTGGGCATAGCTCAGAAGATGGAGTAAGTGCTTCACCCATGGAAGCAAACCCAGCAGTGCTTCATTACTGTAGGCATTGAGGAACTGAGTAGGAAGTCATTAGTCAAGAGCTCTCAGTTCACCCCTTCATCAGGAAGAAGTAGCTCTTCTAGGTATCCTTAATGGAAGTGATTCTTATGGCATTGCTTTGGTGTCAGCAATAGAAGCTGGATTGTTTCTCAAGAAGCATTATCTTGCCACACTAGACATCAGTAGGTACAGCTGTATCTAACTCTGCTCAAGAACAGGAGTTTGTAGTTGATTCAATTCATCCTCCTCCCCCCCCCCTTAAAATGTTTTGGTTTTTTTTTCCAAGTTATTGGCTTCTGCTCATAGTTTTAATTAGCTTTTAATGGAAAACCAAATATGACAATATGTTGTATTAGGTCCTTAAAGTGCTTAGAGAATCATAGAATGTCATAGCCTGGAAGGGACCCTGAAAAGATCATCTGGTCCAACCGCCCTGCCAGAGTAGGTTCACCCAGAGCAGATCACACTGGAACACATCCAGATGGTTCTTGAATATCTCCAGAGAGGGAGACACCACAAATTCCTTGGGCAGATGGTTCCAGTGCTCTGTCACCCAGACTTATAGTCCTGTGCTTAAATTCAGGGGTAGGAAATCACTTGTGTTGTTGATTTCAGCCCACTTTGCAAGGGAGGCAAGTTCACTTGCAAGAACAGAGCATCTGTCCCTCCTGTGCCTACTACTGATGTGTTTGACTTCTTGCTGTAACAGTAACTGCTGTGATTAGTAATTGGGCCGTTAACCACTCAAGGTTTTCATTTAAAACACTGTAGCTTTGTGGTGCCTGCACGGTGGTAAGGAGACACAAGGGCAGGTAGCAGAGTGACCACTGGCTTCAGGTGAGCAGACAGCCAGCACCTATCTGGGTGATTGCTGAGGGTGATTTTATTCTTACGGGAGCAAAACTATTGCCCCAAGCTGGCAGGCTGCTGGGTTTTGGTGCTAGTCACTAGGTGGCAATGCTAGCTGCATGCACACAGCAGCCTGCAGAACTGCTATCTAGTGCCGGGGGAGGCTGCTCAGAGCAGCCACAACCGCCAGGCCCTTGCTTTTAGGAGACAGAGCTATTTCCTGAGGACAGGACAGTGAGGTCAAGCCTGAGAGCTCTGCTGTAGGAGGACGTAGATGTGAAGATGTATTCAGTGCCCCTGGCTCTGTCACTGATCCAGGGTCAGGCAGGAAAGCAAACAAGGGCAAAAAATCTGATGCTGGTTGGGTAAGAGGGTAGGTGAAAAATCTTCATGTCCCTGTCCAAAAGCAAGGGACTCCTCAGGCACAAACCAAACCTTCTTCCCGAATGGTTCAGACCTTGTGGTTCTCTGACCTTTCCCTATAAAGACAACACTGAGACCTGTGGCTGCATAGGAAATTTTGCTAATGTTGGCTGGTGCAGAGCACATCCCTGCATAAACTCATGGTACTGGGGAACCAGGCTGAAAATGCTTGCTTCTCAGCAGAAGGAAGTGGTCTGAGTACCTCAGGCAGCATCTTCTCTGTGCTGTAGATAAAGGAGTTATCCTTGGAGGTATACTCCAAAGTGTGTATTGCTGTATGTCAGCACCACTTTGGCAACTCTCTGCCTGCTGGCACTCCTGCCTTGACAGGACGTTGCTGTCATTTGCTAATAACAGCATTCAGCCTGTGCCTCAAACAACAGTCTGGTTAGCTTTTGTCCTGAGAAGACAACAGTAAGTTGCTTGCCTAGGAACATCTGTTTGAATGAAGGTCAATGGGGGTGTAGTTTTGGAACAAAGATTATTTCAGGGCTGTGTGTTTTAATTTGTAGTGATGTGATAGCTGAATACTTCTCAGGAAACTTCTCTTCCCACTCAAATCAACATTTTGCTTAGGTCAAACGTGGCAATGACATCACACTTCCCCTTCGATTTGTTTCCCACAGTCACTAACAAGCTTTTGATTTTCTGAGTGTCTTCATTCTAAGGACATTGAGGTGCTGGAACATGTCAAGAGAAGGGCAATGAAGCTGGTGAAGGATCTGGAGAACAGGGCTGGAAAGGGAACTGGAGTTGTTTAGTGTAGAGAAGAGGAGGCTGAGGGGAGGCCTCATTGCTCTCTACAGCTCCCTGAAAGGAGTTTGTAGCCAGGTGGGGGTCAGTTTCTTCTCTGCAGTAACAATTGATAGGAAGAGAAGAAATGGCCTCAATTTGCATCAGGACAAGTTTAGGTTGGGGATTAAAAAGAACTCCTCCACTGAAAGGGTTCTCAAACACTGTAACAGGCTCCCTAGGGAGGTAGTTGTATCCCCATCCCTGGAGGTCTTGAAAAGAGGCAGAGATGTTGTGCTGAGAGCCATGGTTTAGCACCAGCCTTGGTAGGATTACAGAATGGTTGGATTTGATGATCTTAAAGGTCTTTTCCAACCAAAGTCATTCTATGGTTCTTTGGTTATCTCTGTCTGTTTGTTTTCCCACATCAGCATGGCAAGGACTCTGCTCTTACATTGCACTCAGGAAGGAGCAGTTCCTCAGCAGAAATTATCTGTTTCTCTCCCTTTTAAATAGGATTTAAATGCATACATCTATATTGATGATGGCTGAGGTCATTAGTTGCAGAAATATTCATCTGGAGGGAGACCTTAGGAATCCAGACACTGGGTGGATATGCCATGGTCATTGCCAACCTCTCCATGCTCTCTGCTGGTTCCCTCTGCTCCCTTCTGACTTCTTTCTGAGAGGTTTGAGAAGCTGGAGGAGATGGCAGGTGGGAAGATAGCAGCATCATGCATGAGATGGGTGTCCAGGAGCTTTCCTCTGGCTCCAACACCCTTCTTGCTGGGGGAGTTCTCCTCAGGGAGTGTGACAGCTCCCACCAGCTTGAAACCATTTGGAAGGTGGCATGGAATCTGCTTTGCTAATTATGAAATTATCTGTTGTCGTGCTGTGGTGATGACCTCAGCTCTATGTGCAGAATCATAGAACCAACCAGGTTGGAAGAGACCTCCAACCTTATCCATTCCAACCTATCACCCAGCCCTATCCTATCAACTAGACCATGGCACTAAGTGCCCCATCCAGGCTTTTCTTGAACACTTCCAGAGACATTGACTCCACCACTGATGTCTGTAATATCAAGTGCCATGAAAAAGTAGACATTTTTGAAAGAGATTTGGATTTTTCATAGATTCCTCAAGCTGCTTTTGGTGGAACACTTGCTAGAATCACTAATGAAATCAGTCATTTCTTGATACTCTCCAGTTTAATGCACACACAATCTTGTGGTGGCAGCTTTTAAAAGCTGTTTGTCTCATTAAAGCTCAGTTAACTCATTTCTGAAATGAGCAACTTTTATGATTAATGACTTGTGGTAGTTTGCTTAAAAGAAGGTGCTTGCTAATCAGGTTTGGGTTGTTGGTTTGTTTCCCCCCTCCCCCCCAGTCACTTCTGAGACTTGTATTACTACTTTAGTTATGACACAGTGACAGCAATCCTTGGTACTTCAGGAAAAATAATTGGTAATGATGCAATTGGTGCCTGCAAGAGCTGTGCCTGAGGAGCAATTGAAAGCTACACGGCTGTAATAACAAAACACAGGGAGAATGATGGTTAGTGAGTTTTTCAGCTTTAGCATTGAGACTCTTGTTCATTTTAATGGAGATCTGCCAGGCTAAAAAGCTTAAGATCAGGACGACAAAGAATAGGTCACGTTCATCTTGACTTGCTTTCTTTAACCTTTGTGAGCGCCTCTGAACGGCACTGACATGTAAAGAACACAGGCAACTAACCTCGCCCTGGTAGATGTGCTCACAACAGGCGTGGTGAGCCAGAAATAGCAGTTTCTCAAACAATTACTTCCAGACACACACAAGTGAGCATGACAGCGCTGGGGGTGTTAGCACTGAAAGGGCATCAGAATCGCAGCTCCCTGGGTTTTCGCAGCACGGATGCTGGAGTGTGGATGCAGGGTTCAGACCTGGTGACATCTTTTCTCCTCCCCGAGTCCAAGGAGAATGTGTAAGGAATTAATCCTGGGTCTTACAATGTCTCATGGCAGCTGAGAAATGCTCTGACCGATTCTGATGATGTCCCTGTACGGGATATGGTCTGTGGTTTCAGCTTCCATTTCCAGATGAATTCAAAAGCTCTCATTCTGCACTTGGCTTCTTCTGTGGTTTAGGCGAAGGTGCAAGAGCAGCTTCCCATGAAGGATAACTGTTACTGCAGTCCTGGGCCCTGCCCCATGGACAGGACATGACTCGAGGGTCACCCCAACTCCCTCCTTAGCTCTACACCTGCCAAGTCCCAAGGGGCCGCTCCTCAGGGCCACAACCTCCCAAGTGCATCTTGTGGGTGAGAAGTTATGTTCGTTACTCGCTCGGACCTTAGAAGCGAGCAACCAAGTCCTGTTTCCCAAATACATTTACCTCTAGTGTGAGACAGAGATGCCTTTGTTAAAAAAACGAAAGGCAAAGTCCTCTCAGAGCCTGGATCTCTGAGATCAGAGAATCATAAAATTGTTTTGGTTGGAAATGACATCCAAGATCATTGAGTCCAAGAGTTGACCTAACACCACCATGGCCATTAAAACATGACTCACTGTCATGTCTACATATTTTTTTTTTTAACATCTCCAGGGATAGTGACTCCACTACCTCCCTGGGCAGCCTGTTCCAATGCCTGACCACTCTTTCAGTAAAGACATTTTTCCTGATACACAACCTAAATCTCCCCTGGCACAGTTTTCAGATGAGCACAGGTTTAATTTACAAGTAACAGACATACATTCCAAATGTGCACAAAGCACGTTCTAAGAGGAAGACGCTTTGCTTTTTGCTTCCCCTCCACTCCTTTTGTGTCTTTCCCATCCTGTTCCATGTCTCCTGATTTGTGATTCCCTACTTTGAAGCTAATTCTAGCAAGCTGCTCCTCTTTGTGTATTGCGGTGACATTTTTACGCAACACTATCTTTAAAATGACAGACTTGGCCAGTGCAGTCACACTCCACACCTCTCCTCTCCCTTGGAAAAGGAATCCTACGAGTGTACTAAAGTAAGAAACGTTTAGAGAGTGACTCGAGGGGTATAAATAGCTGGCAAGCAGAAGCAGCACCTGCCATCTTTGCTGTGTCTTGCACTTCCCACAAATCACTCGTGCACACTGGGTCTGATCACAGCTATTGTTTGTGCTAAGCTTCCTCCTACTCCTATAATCCTCCTATTTAAATGGATGGGATATTTTGCATATGGTAAGGATTTTGGGGGATATAAATTGCAGCCAAGTATTTTGTGGACATGACATTGTATGTGTGCGTGTTCTGCCAAGGGCAGGGAAATGGAAACATCGACAAGCGCCACGCTTTAAATGGAAGGGATGTGGCTCTTTTGAAAGTGCCTCCAGTCACATACTTTGCTTATTGTTTCTTTTAAGGAGCTGTTGCTGCTTTCCAAATATAGCAGCTCTGGGTCCCTGTGTCAGTCTGATAGGATCTGTGGCTTTTGGTGGGCTGGGCTGTTGCCATGTTAAGCCTGGGGCAGTCTTGAGCACATCAACCTCTCTGCGTCCCACTGCCTGATGTGTGCCTGCCCAAGGGATTGCAGCATGCTTTGTCACCAACTCAGCTGTCCCCATATCCATTACTGAGAGGGTCAGAAGGGTTAGGGCTATGTGCTTCTCGGGGACTGTACCGGAGGCAGTTCAGTCCCAATCACACCTCCACTGCCGGCAGTGGCTTTGCAAGAGAGATGCCTTCTGCCACTGGCTGCCTTCCCATGCAGCTTCTCTCACACCATGGGGATGTTTGTTCCTATCAGGCTTCCTGCAGGAGGGAGCTGAAACACAGCACACTCCAGTCCTTCGTGCTTCACATTGTGGAGGGCATGTCCCACGATTACAACTGGTTGACACTGGAATGAGAGAGTACAACAAAGGGCTACAAAGATGATTAGGGAACTGGAACATCTTGGTTATGAGGAAAGGCTAAGGGACTTGGGGCTCTTTATTAGGGAACTGGAACATCTTGGTTATGAGGAAAGGCTAAGGGACTTGGGACTCTTTAGCCTGGAGAAGACTGAGGGGGGATCTTATCAATACTTAAAGGGTGAGTCTTGGGAGGATGGGAACAGTCTTTTTTCAGTGGTGCCCAGTGACAGGGCAAGAGGTAATAGGCACAAGCTTGAACACAGGAAGTTCCATCTAAACATGAGGAGGAACTTATTTATTTTGAGGGTCCCAGAGTACTGGAATAGCATGCCCAGAGATTGTGGAGTCTTTCTCTGGCATCATACAAAACACCTGGACATGTTCCTGTGAAACCTGCTCTGGGTGAACCTGTTTTAGCAGGGGAGCTGGATTAGATGATCTCCAGAGGTCTCTTCCAACCTCTAACATTCTACGATCAGACAAGAATGAGGAAAAAACATCTCACTATCAAACTGAGAGCATCCAACAGAATGAGGCTGGGCAGAGCACCTATAGACAGTGAAAGCAGCACCTTGGCAGGCCATAATTGATTGGAGTGCCCCAGGAGGAGAGTGCCTGCTGTTAATGATGTCTCTTATGGATGGCCTCTCAGGGCTTTAGTGTAGAGAAAGTGCTGTAAAAGAGGGGTGTACAGCAACCAGAAGTCTGAGTCACTGCTTTCCACACAAATCCTTTTAGACAGGACTCTGTGAATCTTCCTCCCCTGGAGCAGCTCCCATGCACTTGGGAGATTACTTGAAGAGCTAAGTACCGAGCACGCAGCGAGGCAAAATGTGCTGTGATGGTTTGGGAGTTTCCTGCCCCCCCCCCACCCCTTGTAAAATCCCCCAGACTAGACTCAGCCAGCTGGAAGTTAAGGACTGAAGCTCTATTTACATCTCAACACAATGTACAAGCAGATGTATACAAAATATACAGGAATGTTTACAGAAATATACAAGTTAAAGGGAATACAGAAACACAACTCCCCTCCCAGAAATGAGAGACCCCAAGAGGGGCTCACAATCACCCTTCCACCCCCTCTCCACCCCTCTACCTTACCCCAAGGTTTGTCTTACACGCAAGGTGAGTTTGGAGGATGGGCCAGGGAGGTTAGAAGGAAAGTGGTTAGTGAGGTTACTCAGCAGAGAGGAGAAAACAAGTAGCTAGGCAGCCCCAGAGTGTCTGAAAGCCCAAGTGTCTTATCATTATTTTGTGTTCTTTTCTTATATATCTCAGCAAGCCTATGAGTGAAGTAGACATCACCACTGTTTTCTTTTCACAGCCTATAGTATAATTTTCTCAATTAAAATATTCCAGTTAGCCTCAAACCAGCACATGTGCAAAGCCCCATTGTCCAGAATATCCTGATTGCTCATCACAAACATTTAGTTTTGTATTTTCCTTTTTCTCTCAAGGAAAAACCTAGCAGTGCCACCAATTGCATTAGCTGAACAGAATAATCACAGAATGGTTGAGCCTGGAAGTGATTTCTGGAGATATTCTAGTCCAACCTCTCTGCTAAAGCAGCATCACCTAGATCAGGTTGCACAGGATGGTGTCCAGGCAGGTTTTGGAAATCTCCTGGGATGGGCACTCCACAATCTCCCTGGACAACCTGGTCCAATGCTCCCACACCCTCAAAGTAAATTTGTTCCTTATGTTTAAGTGAAAGCTCAATCAGATCTCCTAGCTGAGCACTGGGTGAAATCCCTTCTCACATAATCCTTCTCTCCATTGCTTTGGGGGAGATAAAGGTGTCAGTTTTTCCTGTGTTGAGCCAGTAACACAAAACAGAGAGGACTTGTGCTCTTCAGTTCAGCTGACTTTCTCTCTTCTGTAAAATCTGCTCTTTCTGTAAGTTCCTTCTATATCCTCAACTTTATGATCAAGAATTTTCCCTTCCAAGAAGTGTGACTGTATTGTCCAGCACTGAATTAAACTCCAAACAGCATTGTTCTGGTCTCTGATACTTTCTAAAGATGTTTGTTTTATTAAGCTCTAACATTATTTGTTTGTTTCCTTCTTTTTAGAATAGATCACCTGCTTGTTTTGTATACACATTAATCTCCTCCATCCTCATAAAGTGGGAAATGACCATGCCTGGAGGTGTTCCAAAAGCATGTAGACATGGCACTTCAGGATGTCATTTAGTGGGCATGATGGTATTAGGCTGATGGTTGGACTTACCGACCTTAGAGGTCTTTTCCAACCTTAATGATTCCATGATTCTACAATTCTGTGAGTCAATAGTTGGCCCAGAATGAAGATGCCTGTTTTTGCTGTGCCCTTTGAAGAAGTTTAGGTGTCTAGTTGCAAGTATTCACGTGCTTTGCAAAACAAAACAAAGGTCAAGTTGTTACTTCAGGGTCTACAAAGAGTTCAGTTTAGCTCTTGACAGGATATGTTCAGACCATTTGGCATTTGGTTGGCAGCCTGTTCTCAGAAGCATAGATTTTATGGAATGCACTGTTTGAGCACACTGCTGCTCCTCTGTTGTGTTGTTGTTGTGTTTTCCTTCAGACAAGACCAAGATCATTGTTGTAGGCCATCACAGGCACCTGCTGAAAGGAGAAACATGTGTAGGAGTTGCCCATTCTAGTTACTGTTGTGTGCTGTATCAAGTGTGGTTTAGTTCTCCCTCAAGCTTGAAACTACACAGCTCAAGCCTCCTCAAGAACCACCATGAGGGTTGTGCCAGGAGGCTGGAGCTAGGCTCTGCTCAGTGATGCCTGATGACAGGACAAGGGGCAGTGGGTGGAAGCTGAGGCATAGGAAGTTTCATTTAAACATGAGGAGGATTTTTACGTTGTGAGGCTGACAGAACACTGGAACAGGCTGCCCAGGAGAGTTGTGGAGTCTTCCTCTCTGGAGATATTCAAAACCTACCTGGACACGTTCCTGTGTGATCTGGTCTAGGTGATCCTGATCTGGCAGAGGGGTAGGACTGGATGAGCTTTTGAGGTCCCTTTCAGCCCCTGACATTCTGTGATTCTATGGTTCTGTCTTCCTAGTCTTCCAATGTTTAATCAGACCCTGAAGCCCTCCCCTTTTTGTAGGACACTATTCCAACTTACCAAGACTTTTCTTCCTGTTTTCTGCAAGGTCCTAAGGAGGATCTGGGTAGTTCCTCCAGCTGAAAATGTGCCGGGTTGTTTGTGGTGGTGGTGTTAGGCCAAGGAGTGAGGCTGTGGCATGCAGAGAAGTCAGCTGGTGGAGTGGGTGCTGGCAGCACCAGTCCCTGCAGGGCACTGGCAGGGAAGGTAAGGCTGGTTGCTATTTAAATCAACAGCAGATGTGTCAACATGCCTGTGACATTCCTCAAGATGGCTTAGGGAGCCTGAAGTTTCTAAATGATTCTTCTTCTGGCTTCTGTTAATTTTAGCCTTGGAGTGTTTACAAACAGAGCAGTATTTGTCTCTGCTCTTGATCCAGAAGGATTTCAGCCCCATCCCTGCTGGCATATTCCCTAGAGAAAAAAACAAAAAGGGATACAAAACACTGATAGCTATTAAAAGATGCTTAGGGAGCATCCAAATTGGAGGCACAGAAAGCCAGATCTTGTGGCTATAAATAATGTATCTGTAGATATCATAGTGTCACCAGCAAGTAGGAAGGATATACACCTAGGAATCATTTTGGAGGAGAGAAATGGGAAATAGGGAGCTGAGCTTGAAAACACTGCTTCTTAGTGGTGCTCCAAGGCAGTATCTAGCAATAGCTCAGGAACAGGCCAAAGTAGAATGGCATGACAAGAAATAATCAAGTTGTAGCTACATTTGACAGCTGTCACCAGCACTGAGCCTGGGTGAATTCCTGCATCAACCAAAATGCCAAGGGTTGGTGTGTACCAGTGCTGCATACATTTCTGATCTGAATGCATCTTTCAGCTGCTGCTTTGAAAAGAAGCAAGAGCAAAATATTTAAAAAAAAAAAAAAATTCCATTATGTCAACACAGTTCATATGGAGCTTTGGAAAGAGGTTTTAAATATACACAAATCAGTTCAAACTTCTTTCCCTTTCAGCGCCATGACCTCCCCATGCAGTTCTTTCAACAGGGAACATCTCCTAAAGCGTTTGTGGTTTTCTATAAAGGATGAGCAGGCAGAATCCTCCTGGGCTGGCAAGACAAGGACCTGCACTTTGAAGGAGAAAGGCTGTAGCTGCATACTCTTTCTTGAACAAATCCAAATCCCCAAACTTAGAAGTCTGCTTGACTTTCAGAGCTAAAGCTTTGCTTCTCCTCAAAGATCAAGCTAGCTACTGTCACGATCAGCCACCTTATGCTATGGGAATTTAACAGGTCACGAGGACTCAAGCAAATTGGGGAACAAAAGGGAAAGGTCTTTCTCTATTCTTTGTTTCTGCTCACCCAGGGCACTGTGCATGTCATTCAGATCAAAACTTGGTTGACACATGAGAAATACCAACTGCCATCTAATTAAGACATGTGAGAGGTTCATGAGGGAGCTACAAGTTCACCTCAGCTGGAAATGAAGTCTTAGAGCTGCATGGCACGGCCATAGTGCCATGACCAGAGGAAACAAGAGAAATGGTGCAGGAGTGCTCAGTGCACTATAGGTGAGCTTCGTCTTCTGATCCTGGGTGAGCACATGTTTCAGTGAAGGAATTCTAGAAACACTCCATCAGATGCAGCTTCAAATTGATGCAAGTTAAGGAGAACTGAGGCACTTGGGATGAACTGCATAGAGCTGTAAGAGGAAGGCAGCTTCATGAAGGAAAGGAACAGAAAGAATAGAGGGGTAATGTGTTCATGACAGAGGAAAGCAACTTATTTTGTGGCTGTAAAATTCTAGCACTGCTTGGTGCATTAGAGGGTGTTCAAATGATCAGAGAACATCTTGCTTTTAATGCATTGTAGGCTTCTTGCAACACTTAGAACTTTCTCTTAAGATGAGTTTCTTGAACTAATTTACTGTCTCCATTTTCCCTCTGAGGATCCACTCTGAACTCTTAAGCATAACTGTGTTTTTAGATGTCTTTGAGCCCCCAAAATAGATCTGAACAACTGATCATTACGTCCCTTGCTCTGTCTCTCAAGCTTGTAAAAATCAGACACTGATTAATTTTTACCATGCTTAAGGAAAAAGGCAGAGATGAAAAAAATGTTATCCTGTGATGCCACTGCATATGTAAGCCTGCAATAATGTTAGAGCTCTACTTGGCAAGTTTCCATTCAAATATTGCTGTATGTTCTTTTTTTTTCTGCTGTTGCTCTATTAGCTTGCTGTGTCTGACACTCTGGTGTAACTCCAGGGAAGATTCAGATCGATCATGTAATGCTCATCGCAGTCCTTGCCTGCCTATTACAGAGGTGGTCCAAGGTTTCTAATGTCAGCTCTTCCATTGCAGTGGGATTTCATATCCACCTGAGTTTACCTCTGCATTTCAAGCCCAAATTTGGTATCACACACATTTTGCTTCTTCAGCCTCCTCTTCAAATGCTGCTCACTCAGCTCCACAAGGGCTGGAGTGAGATCAGCCACCACTGTCAGTCTGCAGCTTGGTGGAGTCGAACATCAAAGCTCCTGTTCCAGCTCAGCTTCAAAACCTTTCAAGTTTTAAGACTTGACCAAGTAGCAGAAAGATTTGTAAAGGGAAAGGTGTAATGCACATGATGACAGGCTCTGTGAAGTAGTGCATATTCCTCTTACTTTAAAAAGTAGTGAGTGATAGCTACAGCTTGGTTTGTGCTTCCTGTTAGTGTGTTCATGAGGAGTGTGGGACCACACCTGCCTTTTGACTTTGTGCATGAAGAGCAGAAGAACCACTCCTTGGTCTTTCATATTTAAGTTGTCTATTACAAACTTTTGGAAATGAGACCTTGGGCAAAAATCTGTTTGGACATCAAGGTACCTGCTTTCAGTTAGGATTCCAAATGCTTTCCCCTTTGTTTTTCATTCCACCTGCAAAAGGTCAGTCTGTGGGTGTCAAACAAAAGCTACTGAGTAAAAAAACTGTTTCAGTTGATTATGGTCCCCGCAGCCTTCCCTGGAAAGAAAATGAAGTGCCTTCCATTTTTGCATGATCCTGCTTGTGAGTGTGTAGACATTCGTGCAAACTCTGGAAGAGCTGGATGAGGTGAAGGTAAAGAGCACAGCTGCAGCTCTAATGGCTCAGCTGGCATCTTTGTCTTGCAGCTCTTTTCACTGCCTTCTGGCAGCAGTAATATGAAAAGATTTCATACAAAACCTCCCATCTTTTGATTTACCTGTGGAAGCATAAATGAGAAATAAGGAATCAGTTCAGGGTCACCTGCTTTTCAAGGCTATCATAGGCAGTACTCCTACAATACAGCTTACACCACACAGTGCTTCAGGCTCTGCAGCCAGTGCTAGCTTCACATGAAAGTGCTGGAAAGCACTCAGGGGTCCTTTATTGCATCGTGACGTTGCCACCTCACATAGTTGAGAACCCATACCCTTCATGTTTGCAGTGTTACTTGGGTTTAGTGTGCTGGCCATGAACAGCTATTGGATGTACAGAGGCTGTGGTGTCAGATAGATACTGCTGATGCAAAGGAGATGAGATTTCTGAGACAGTTACATTTCAGCAAAGTTGAGGAGAGAGGTAACCTCAAAAACAAAGAGCAGGCTGCCAAGCAATCATCTACTGGAGCTAATCTGGATAGGATTTTGAATTAGAGCACTTGTTTTGTAGGTCTGCTTAGGCTTTCCAAGCTTAGTGAAAATGATAGAGTTACTCCCCACCTGGAGTCCTGTGTGCAGTTCTGGAGCCCCCTAGCAAAGGAAGGACATGGAACTGTTAGAGTGGGTCCAGAGGAGGCCACAAAGATGCTCAGAGGGCTGCAGCAGTTCTCCTATGAGGACAGGCTAAGAGAGTTGGGGCTCTGCATCCTGAAGAGAAGACTTTGAAGAAACCTTATAGTAGCCTTCCAGTATCTGAAGGGGGCCTACAGGAAGGCTGGGGAGGGACTATTGACAAGGTCTTGCAATGACAGGACAAGGGTCAATGGGTTTAAACTATCAGAGGGGAGATTTAGACTGGATGTTAGGAGGAAGTTCTTTCCAGTGAGGGTGGTGAGACATTGGCACAGGTTGCCCAGGAATGTTGTGGCTGCTCCCTCCCTGGAGGTGTTGAAGGCCAGGTTGGATGAGGCCTCGAGTGATCTGTATTAGTGGGAGGTGTCTCTGCCTATGGCATGGGGTTGGAAACTAGATGATCTTTGAGGTCCCTTCCAACCTTACCATTC
The DNA here is from genome assembly GCA_013396675.1 of Eubucco bourcierii. NCBI lineage: Eukaryota > Metazoa > Chordata > Aves > Piciformes > Ramphastidae > Eubucco > Eubucco bourcierii. Next base: position 455,645 of record VWZE01013065.1, on the reverse strand, counting down.
TGTGATTCTATGATAGATTAGTAGGGGTTAGAAGGGACCCATGGAAATCATCAAGTCAACCTCTCTGCATAAACAGGATCACCTTGGGCAGATGACACAGGTGCACAATGTTTTAAGGTTGAAAATCTCCAGAGAAGGAAACTCCACAACCTTTCTGGGCAGCCTGGTCCAGTGCTCCAGCAACCTCACAGTAAATCTGTGTTAATATTTCTGCTAAATGAAGATATTAAGTGATATTTCACAGATTGGGTTAAATATTGCAGTGATTCCCATAAATATATTTCTTTTGCAACATGGTATTTGTGTAACCACCAGCATCCCTCAAAAATATTTTGCCAAAATTCACTTATTTCAGCACTTCATGGTATGTTTCAGAATGTTTTAGTTGCAGTAAATCTAGCACTTAAAACCAAGGTGTACTGTGAGCCTTGAAAACCTTTGTTAGCAGGGAGTGAAGCTCTGAGAGTGCATGTGAGATAGTCTTTGTACATTACACCAGTACTTTGTAGCCTTTCCTAGAGTTGTAGGAAATACATTTGTTATTTCAACTTAGACACCAAAACCAATGCCATACTCTGTTACAGAAATGCATGCCTTCATAAACTCTGCAAATGTACTGAAATAGAGAGAGAAAAGGCCTTCAAGGTCTATTTTAGACTTTCAGTAATCTGGAAGACTTTGATCTCAAGTGCTAAAAGCCTTGCTCACATCAGTGTGGTGCTCCATTCAGCAGCCTTGATTAGGGTTTGGTTTGCAGTTCACAAAGCTTTAGCAGCCAGAGGGATCATTCCACAGCACTGTGAGATGGACACTCCACTTCTCAGGTGCTGAGCACATTCTCCAGCCCAAAGAAGCAATCCAAAGCGTCAGGGTCACAGCACAGAATGCTTGATGTCCATTAATTTTAATTGGTGTGATTCATAGTAAATAGGTGAGAGATTCACCATGTGAGTATGATCATTATCCCTTACCACTAGCATCTGCTTAAGGCTTCTCTGTTGATCAGGTTGAATTATTTAAAGAAATTAAACTGCAATCTCCATGCTATCCATTAGCTGGAACTCTATTTGCATACAGCAGTTGGGTTTTGGCAATCAAAACCAGGAAGATTCTGCAAAGTGAAGCATCTGCCAAAAAAAAAAAAAAAGAAAAAAAAGAAATCTCTGTGGTGCTTAAGACTGTAGGAATAGGAATGGTAAAAATAAGATGGGGACCAAATTAAACACCCATAAGAACAAAGATGTGCCTGCCTTGTAACAGCTGTGCTGTGCTTTGGCCTGGTGTTTGGTATTAATCTGAGCTGTAAATCTTTATAGGGTTTCTTAAAACACGCAACTGGCAGCAAAGAAATTTGCCCTAGCAGTCCAGTTACAAAGAGTGGCAACAAGGAGATGTTTGGTGGATTGGTTTGGACTGATTTTCTAGGTACATTACAAAAATATAGCAACAAAACTCTAGGCACAGCCACGTCGTGATTTACTTCTTTTATCATATTATTTACTTAGCACATTTTACTTCTTTATCACAGTGCAATAGACACCTCTAGATGCCAGTATGAATATAAAAATATAATTTGAGATGAAGAGTAAGTGCTTGTATTAGTGAGACTTTTATCATGTCTGCAATTTTAAATTTAAGGCCTAATGCAGGGAATTTTCCTTCAGATTTAACTGGGAACATACTAGGAACCATCATGACAAAGGTAGTTTAAATTGGCTGGACGGCTTTAAAGGCATAATGTAAAATTTCTGATATATAAAAGAGCAGAGTTTGGACCTTTTACAAACCACTGCCTACAGAAAAAAAAAAAAAAGAAAATTTCAACTTGAGAATAAGCCAAAGAACCCAGAAAAAAAAAAAAATCACTGAGGAGCAATGCTGATACCATATCTTTGTGAGCTCCAGAATTCCTCAGGGGATCCGTGTCTCTACAGATATTTTACAAGGGTAGGAAAAGCATGTTCATGGCTTGAGTATGTTCTTTATGGACAAACCATACAGCTATTGGGCATGAAGCAACAGTAGTTGTGCTGTATAAAGGCACTCAGAGTTTACAGTTTCAGGTTGTAAATGATACCTGACTTATCCAAGCCTGTGCCAAGTCAGAACCTTCTGGGAGATGTTTTGAGGGGAATAAATATCCTCAGCAGAGGAACAGCTCTGTGCAGCACGTCAGCCCTGCTGTGCCTGTTTCCAGAGAGCAACCCTGAGCTGCAATTATTTGGAGAGCCCAAATATCATCTGCTGCCTGTGTGTCTCTGTTGCAAAAGCCTCATGTTTCAATTCACACTTGGAGCTTGTGAGACTTTGCTGTGCTTGGGGCAATAGTGCTTGTCCCTCTGAGCAGAGGAGTTCAGGAACTATAAAAGGTTATAGATGATGCTCCAGCTCTTTCTGCTGCCCTGCTGGTTTGTTGTCACTCTGTTTAGATGACTTTGACATGGTATCTTGGGAGGAGCATCAAAGGTGTGTAATTAGAACAGTTTAATACTTATGACTTGAAATTGCCTTCTCACCAAAGAGAGTCTTGAATGTAAACCTTCTCTAAACACTCCAGTGGATAGGGGACACCTAAACAGCATTTACACAGGACACAGCAGATTTCTTTGTATTAAACATCACTAAACTTTCCTGTGGGTACCTTGGTTTATCTGGATGTGCAGAAATTGTTTCTAATTCAGAAACTTAGTGAACACTCTCATAAAGAGGTACAAACTCCATGCCAGGGCTGTGATCCTGGAGAGGCCTGGCTATGGCATGTAGCTTGTTGCATGTCAGTTTTGTCAGTATTCTGGTGCTTCCCAGCTTCCACTGCTAGAGCTGTAAAGCAACAAGGTGACACTTTGCCCTACTACTGTTGGGAAAATTATGTACAGAACTACTAAGGCTGGGATTCATGTTTAAATACTTGTTGAGTTAGTTAAAATTCTGTTGCTAAGCCAGACCTTATGTGATTCACCCCAAATCCAGAGATGCCCACATCAAAACAAGGAGTTGATGAGGGAATCTGAAGATACAAGTCAGTGTCCCAGCCATGCAAATCATACCCAGACAGCAAAAAATCTTCATGCAAATCCCCTTATATTTGCATGCACTACGCCATATTTCATTACTGTTTTAACTGACACTTCTAAGCCTTGCAAACTACTAAGGGGAAAAATGAACTCATTTCAGAACAGCAGGGTAATCTTTCTCTGCTCACCAGTAGGTACAGTTCCTCTGCTACCTGCTGAGCTGCTGCCTCCTTCCAATCTTTAGTTTGAGTGTATGGGCCTCATTTGGTCAGTGTAATAACTGCTCCTGTAAAATTTAACAGATCTCCTGGCAAAGGTGAGGATGTCTAATGTATGGCAAGCTCACTGTCAGCACTAAGCACAGTTTTTATCAGTGGCTTCTGGTTCTGGAAAGACCTCGGACCAGAAGTGCAAACTGTCTGTAACACAAACTCACCACAAGTCCCTTTGAAATTCTGGCTCTAAATTGTATTGGACAGCTGATATCTCCGTTCTGGGGCTCACTGGTTACTTCTAACAGCACTAGGTCAACTAAATCCCAGAATCCCTTCCTTTTCCACTCCTCCACTTCCAACTTTCTAGTTTTGGTGACTCAAGTTCTACTTGGAGAGAGCCAAGATAAGGTTAAGCTTTTGTCTTTTTTTTTCTTTTTTTTTTTTTTTTTTTAAATCTTCCTGGTAAGTCTCTGAAGTGTTAAAGGCTCAGGTAAACCAACCTTATATTGAAAGCACCACAAGTCCATCTACCATGAGAGGGCTTACTAAATCACGGAATAATTTAGGTTGGAAAAGACCTTTAAGATCATCAAGTCTAACCATTAACCTAACCTTGCCAAGTTCACCACTAAACCACATCCCTAAGCACAGCTATGTCTCTTTTAAAGACCTCCAGAGATGGTGACTCAATCATTTCCCTGGGCATCCTGAATCTCTCCAAAACAAATGTGACCCTATCAGGACAATTCCTAGGTTCCAGAAACAGAGTAGAGGTTGCTCATGATGCAGACAGATGCATGGCGGTGTGGAGGAGCTCTGTTCGTGGACTTGGGGTTCAATTTTCTTTTTTGTCCATTTCTTAGGGGAAAGTAATTTAAGAAGTGTAAGTATAGAGGTCTTCCAAGCAGCAGCGTTGATCCTGGTTCTTCATTCTTAGCTTACATCCTGATTTTCCTAATCACACCCCAAATCCAGCCACTTGTGTGAGGTGGGATGGTACTTTCCGCTAGGCTCAGGGCCAGCAGAGGTGTTGTTGTCCTGCCTCCTGGCAGCACAGCCACCTTTCGCCGGGGGCAGGAGCACGGCTGGGAGCCCGCTAGCCACGGTAAGCCGATCTGCCTTCAGCTGTCCCCGGCGCTAGGCTGGAGCAAAGGGAGGGGGAAGGCGGCAGGAATTCGGCTCCGCTAAAAATAGCGGCCGCGCAGTCCTGGCCGCTGCCGCCGCTCCCGGGAACTGGCTCTGGGGCTGCTCCGGGCTCCCTTTGCCTGCCCGGTCGTGGGCAGGAGAAGCGGAGGAGTGCCGAGAGGCCAGGGGGAGGGCTGTGCTCTGAGCATATCGCCTTCCTCTGGGAGTGCCCAGCCTTGCCTGGTTCCCTGATGCTCTGGAAGAAGTCCATCAGTGTTCCCCTCTCCAAGCAAACCACTCACGGGGGGTGGGTTGTGGAAGTCCAGCTACCGCACCAAAGGGGTCCACCAGGCACTTCGCGGCTCGCCCTTCCCACAGCTTTATTCCCGGCTCCCGAGCAGGGCCGGGCTCCAAGAAGCGCCGGCTGCATCGGGTTTCCCCCGTCCGCCCTCTCTCCCTCTGTGGCCCGGGGCGCGTCAGAGGATGGGTGCCCTCCAGCCGCGCTCCCTTCCCCGACAGCTGCCCCGCTCGTAGGAAGTTTAGCCCCCGCCGAGGAGGACGGGGCGGCGGGGGGCGGTATTTTTGTACAGGTGAGAGGAGCTTGGGCTGCTCTTGGGGAGTTCCTTCTTCCTCCTTGAGGGGTGGGGAGGGCAGGGAGAGGGGGGTGAGCCCCGTCCCGCACCCCGGGGCAGAGCAGCAGGACTGCGAACAGGATGGTACAGGCTCTGCGTGTCCCTTAGTCAAAGGCAGCCCTATGCGACTCTTGCCTCCAGGTCGTCCCTCCCCACCTTCTAGTGTCCCCGTCGTCGCCCCCCATCCCTTCCTGCCAGGTGCCCCCCTGCTCTTCGCACTCCCGCGATGTCAGCAACAGGCTGCTGGGCTCGGGACCGGGCAATACCGGACACAGTCCCGGGGCCGGAGCCTCCTCTTGTGAGGGATGAATGGATGAGAGTTGATCCCCAAAGTGAGCACAGGCTGGGGCTGTGCCGCCCCCAGCCCGGCGCTTGGGCACAGTCCCAGGACTGGAGGGCCGCAAGGAATCGCGTTGTCCCCATCGGTACGATTTCATGGAGGCCCGGCTGAGGGATGGGGAAGGGGATGCGCAAATCCGAGGGGTGCTGGAGGCGGGGGCGGGGAGGGAGCTTTGGCTCTTTACTACCGGCGAGCGTAAACCTGCCGCCTCTTCTGCAGTGCCGCGGACTCGCCTCCTCCTCCTCCCATCCGCGGCTGCAGCTCTGCTTCTCCATCTCATTATTAGGGGAGGATACAAAAAGAAATAAACAAAACCCAACACACCCAAGCAAACAACCAAAGCCCCCCCGCTCCGCCCCAACTCACGGTTCCCCCCCTTCCCCCACACCCCCGGTCGGTGTGACTTCCAGGACCGGCTGCGCTTCCCTGGCCCTGGGGAGGGGAAGCAGAGCTGGGGAGGCGGGGGAAAGGAGCGAGCCGGGGCCAGGCAGACAGAAGGAAAATCGCTTTTGTCTCCGGCACGGCGAGCGGCGCAGGGGCTCGGTGCTGCGGCTGGCGGGGCCCCCCGCTCACCCGCCCCT
>VWZE01013065.1:421043-439582 GCA_013396675.1 Eubucco bourcierii | reverse complement strand
TTTTTTTTTTTTTTTTTTTTTTTTTTTTTCCCAGCCATTTTTTCAGGAGTTATCAAAATCTTTGAAGGTGGCAGATACTTTTTTAAAAAAATTTTTTTGGTTTTTTTTTTGTTTTTTTTTTCCTTTCATCATGGGGTGTATTAGAAGGAGCATGGTTAGTAGGTCAAGAGAGGTCCTCCTCCCACTCTGTTCTGCCCTGCTGAGACCACATCTGGAATATTGTGTCCAGTTCTGGGCCCCTCAGTTCAAGAAGGATCTCAGGGAACTGAGTCCAGTGCAGAGCCACAAAAAATGGAGGGGAACATCTTCCTTATGAGGAGAGACAGAGGGTTCTGGGACTCTTTAGCTTGGAGAGGAGGAGGCTGAGAGATGATCTCATTAATGTTTATAAATACATAAAGGGTGAGTGCCAAGAGGCTGGAACCAGCTCAGTGATGCTCAGTGACAGGACAAGGGGCAGTGAGTGGAAGTTGAGGTATACTAAATTCCATGGAAACATGAAAAGGAATTTTTTTCAATGTGAGAGTAACAGAACACTGGAACAGGCTGCCCAGGGTGGGTTGTGGAGTCTCCTTCTCTGGAGATATTCAAGACCTACCTGGATGCATTCCTGTGTGATCTGGTCTAGGTGACCCTGCTCTGCAGGGGGTTTGCACTGGATGATCTTTTGAGGTCCCTTTCAGCCCCTGACTTCCTGTGATTCTGTGATAGATACTTCACTGCTGTTGGCCACAGCATTTGTTCAAGTAGCTTAGGCTTCCTTCCATGCATCGCAAGTGTACTCTCAAATTGCTTACGTAGAAACTTTTTTTTTTTTCCCTTTGGATCTTACATCTGCTGTGAATTTCTGTGCAGCTCTCTTTTCTGTTCAACAGATTTCTTGTGTTGCTGTTGTATCCCAGTCTGTCCAAACTGTGCTGCCCTGCGAATGTTAAATTTTTTAATTGTAATTATACACAGTGTTCCCAACTGCTGTCACTTTGACTTTGTTCCTTTGAGTGCTGCGAGAGAGTAAGGAGCTATGATGGAACCAATTGCCACTGCAAGCCATTGTCACTTCTTATGGGGTGCAGAGCTGGAATACCTGAACCGTGAAAGTCTTTTCAAGTGAAATAAAGATGCGGTGGCATTTTGGGGAGCTGTAGTGGTGGTGGGAATTGCACTCCCTAGGGGAATCATGATCTGTAGTTGCTTGAGACCATCATACAGTGCAGGTGCTCCGTCCTACTCCTTGCTGCAGATGTTGAAGTCGTCTTTCTTCTGACTGTAAATGGGAGAAAGGTCTCTGCAACCATACTGATGTACAGTCAGTGTGGGTTTGTCATGCGCTCCACTTTATGTTTGCTTCTCGTCTTGCATACGAGTGACTGAACGTTCAGAGCCTGCCAAAAATAGCTAACTGTTTTCAAGTGATTGGGCAAGGAGAATGAGAACAACTTTCATTTGCTACTCCTCTTTCCTCTTCTTCCCTGACTACCCTCCTGCCCTGACTACCCTGCCTTTCTGAAGAAAGGAATTTAGTTGGTTAATTTATTTTGGTGAAAGTCAGTAAGAGGTGGTAAAAGTGAAGTAAGTCTGAAGGGATTGAACAGCAAATCTCTTCTAGGAAGGCTACAGGGCCAGGAAGACTATGGTGCCAATCCCAGGAGCTGAGAAAAAAATTCTGTGATGAATTGAGACCTGTTTCTGTTCCTCTCCAGTGCCAAAATACTTTCTGGCCAGGGTGGCAAACACAGTAGTAAATCCATTTTAATATTGGAGTTAGTATCTGGCCTCTTGAACTTACTGTTACTTGGCCATTGGAAAGCTGTGCTTTGGGGCTCTTTGACTGCAACAGGGCTCTGATTTGTTTTGTTTTTCAGTTGGTTGGTTTGGGATTGGGGTTTTGTTGTGGTTTTCTTTTTCTTTCTTATTTTTTTTTTCTTCCCCAAAATACCAATGCAGAAAACAGCTTTCAGACTTCATTCTTGTAATCATGTCATTGGGATTAATTTCTGTTATGTGATTTCTGGGATGTTGTAAGAAACAAGGCAGTAAAAATAAGTCTTTCCATATAGAGTATCCAAGTAGTAGGCGATGAAAAGAAGTAAAACTATTCACATAGTTACTCAAATAGAAGGAGAAAATATCACTGAAAACAGGAGGAAAGTAACTACTTTCCCTAGGAATGCATTTAAGAGCAGCAACTGTTTTTTGTTTAGGACACTTAAGTGGCATCAGTGAATGTAGAGGAGAGCAAAATTATGCAGAACTGTGAAAAATGTCAGTTCTCTTTCATGGCAACTTCCAGGGTTTAAACATTTGTATTTTTTCCCCCACTGGGACATAAGCAAAACTTCTTTGAAGCTACTCAGAAAAAAAGAAGGCAGACTAGAATTATTTTAAGGAAAAAGACCTGTCAGGTGTTCCATCTGTGTCCTTGTTCCACCCTTGATCTGAGAAGCCCTCCAGTCAAAGCTGGGATGTTTTTGCAAGACTGAGTATGATCAGAAAAATTGGTTAGGCACTTCTGAGCAACGTTAGGAGTAGATTGTGGAGTATAAGAGTATTTCAAAAAAGGTAAAAATAGTGCAAATCCAAGTCAGTGATGTGGAGGATGGCAGGAAGCTTTATAGTGAGGCAGAGAGGTTTGGTATATGTGCCTTTTGGACTAGAAGTGTGGGTTGTTTTTTATTTCACTGCACATTGTATTTTGAAGGATGGACTTCTGGTTGCTTTGTGACTTGTGGAAGGAATACAAGATTTGGGATGAGAATGCTAGAGGGAGACTGTGTGGTGAAGTGGCAAGAGGAAGAAAAACCCATGAAACTTTGAACAATGAAAATTACCTTTGAAAAGGCTCTGGAGAGCACAGGGAGGATGAAAAGTGTAACGGAAGAGGGGACATTACAGGCAAAATTTGTCACTATTTCTGAGATGGCAGTGACAGCCTAGCTATTCACACTGCAGAGTGTGGGTTTGTGAAGACCAGGGAAGGGAAGCTTCCCCATGGGGGTAGCTGAGGCAGAAAGTGATCAGGGGAAAGGGTTCCAATGGAGGCAGGGTCAGGGGAGAAATGAAGTTAGCAATGATACTGAGATTGAGATAGAAAGACACAAGGAAGAAAAGAAAGGAGCTTATGAATTTGCTGCAACCCCAGAGCTTTTCATGAAGACCAAAGATAGGGGTTTATTGTCACTGTTGGCAGGAGCAGGCAAGACCATTGGAATTTGAACCACTGGAGCTGTTGCAAATATTGAGCGTACAAAGAGGAATACCTTTGTATATCAGGTTAACTTACTCAGCTGACTACCTAAGTAGCTTTTCCATCAGCTGAGTGTTTGACAGATTGCCAGAAAAGCACCCAGATTATAAAGTGGCTGGAGAGGCTGAAGTTCTGGTTAAGAGAGACAGAATTGAGCTTACAGATTAAAAAATAACAACAAAATGTTCAGTAGCTGCATCGAAAATAGAGAAGGGAGAGACAACGGTGTCTATGTGGTATGTAGTGGTGTGATCAGTCAGAGCTGAAAGATCAAAAAAACCCTCTGTCATCTGATTTTTCACCTCTTCAGGCTACTAAACTGGGATTATCTTTACGTTGCTTATCAAAATGTGCCCTATGTGTATCGATTCAAATGTCCAGGAATTAAACTGGTGAAATGAAACCTTTAAATTCTGTTCCTTCTCTGTGCTTGAGTTTCCCAGAGACTTGCTCTTCATTTACCATTAAATAACAAACAAACCCAACCCCCCAAATTAAAAATCTATGCCAGATTTGCACCAGACTGAGACAAATGATACCATAACAAGCATTCCTGTGAAAGCCCATCAGTGCCAGAGACTCTTGTGACCACCAAAAGTGAAGTCTGGAATTACTAGCTGAAATTTTTCTGTTGTTGTTTGAAGTTGAAGAACTCTGTAACAGAAAGGGTGAATACCTTCACTGATGTATTGGAAATAATGTGTGGGTACATGAAAACTTCCATGGAATTCAGTGCACATTTCTACCTGAATAATTATCAAGTACAACGGTTTGGAGGCCAAATCTTGCTTTCACTGATAGAGCAGTTTGAAAGAAAATTTTAGGCATGTGTGTTTTCCAATGGTGTAAAAGGAGTTAACTTCAGTAGTAGTATTGAAAGCAAAGAATCCTCAATATCCATGGCATTGAGTCTCTCAGCGGTTACAGCAGGCTGTAGTGAAAGCTCCCAGGTTTGACATCCTAAACCCTGAAGAAAAACCTTGACAGTCTGTCCTGTGAGGTGCTGAGCAGCTCTACTTCTCATTTACCCACAAACACTCAGCGCTCTGGTTTGGACTCTCTATCAGTGAATGTCATATCTTCCTGTCATGTCATTTTCCCACTATCACAAATTCTTACATTAAATGTATTTTGGAGGGAGCAATTGACTGTGTATGGGAAAGACTGAGCAAGTGACAAAAGGCTTATAAAAGAAATCAACCAAACACAACACAATTTCATCCCTCATTCAGACGTGTGTGTATGAGCTGTTTGTCAAGGCAGTGCCTCCATCACTAAGAGGAGAAGATAATACATCACTCTTCTTCTGCAAACTTGTTAAAGCTGTTGCTTTGTCAGCAAACTATTACACTCACTGTGAAACAGAATCACAACATGGTATCACAGAATGGTAGGGGTTGGAAGGGACCTCTGGAGACCATCTAGCCTGACCCCTCTACTAAAGCAGGATCACCTAGAGCAGGTTGCACAGGAATGTGATCAGGCAAGTTTTGAAAGTCTCTAGAGACTGAAACTCCACCATGTCTCTGGACAGTTTGCTCCAGGGCTCTGGCACTCATAACAGCAAAGATGTTTCTCCTTAAGTTCAAACAAAACCTCCTATGTTCTACTTCACGCCCATTGCCCTTTGCCCTATCATTGGGCACCACTGAGAACAGCCCAGCCACATCCTCAGGACCTCCATCCTTTAGCTATTGATCAGCACTGAAAAGATCTCCTCTCTGTCCTTATCCAGGCTTAACAGCCTCTTCTCACCAAAGAGAGATGCCCCAGTGCCCTCAGCATCTTCATGGCTTCTGTTAGACACACTTAACCTGTTCTTTTATTTGTCTTAATGCACTTTGGCTTCCTCAGTAGGATGGCTAATTAGCGTTTTTATTACTGCTTTAAACACTGTCCCACTGTGCGGGGCACACAGGTTTGAATACCTCTACAGGTAAGAGACTTTGATAGATCATCTGTGTTTGACTGGGTGACACCTTGTAAAGAACAGAACTTGAATCAGGACTCTTTTACCAGCTTAGATTGAAACAGGGTCTGTGATGCTCAGTATCAGTCTTGCTGAGTAATACCCTCCTTGGGAGCGCAATGCGCTTCGGTGCTGACCGCTGTCATGATGAGTATTTTAAATGTTTGGTCTTTTTCTCATCCTTTGGGGGGGAAAAAAAAAAAAAAAGTATTTTTCTGTTGGGTCAATGTTGTGTTTTAAAATAAGCCTGAAGATGACTAGGGAAAAAAAAACCAAACAAAACCCAACAACAACAACAACAAAGTAGTAAATTTTGTGCTGAAACTTGTTTCTGCAATACGGGATATGTGTGTGTAGGATGAATTGCCATGATGGTTCCAGCAATTGTAGTAGAGACTGAAGTATGTAAGACACAGAAATTTGGCTCTTGAAATCTGATCTTACAAATCAACACAAAAACCTGTTGATGACTAAAAGGTTGCAGAATCTCATTTAGTTTTCATCTTCAAAGATCACCTGGGAGATGCTGCAACTGGGGCAGCGTGGCATGAAATTCTGCATTGTCCTGTGCTGGATGCCCTTGGAGGCAGCTGCTGCTTCTCTAGTTCCACTGTATCATGGTATCTTGTACTTCGAGATTTGGCTTTGGAAGTCATGGTATCAGAAGTGCATAATCCAATCTCTTCAATTCTCCTCATCCTTAGCTCTTTGTTTTGCCTTTACTCATAAGCATGAGGATTACTTAATGACTCTTTCTTGAAGGATGACTCCTTCAAACAATAAGTCCTGAAAATTAGCCTGAAATTGTGCCAGAAGAGGTTTGGGTTGGATATTAGGAAGAATTTCTTTCCTGAAGGAACGGTCAGGCATTGGAACAGGCTGTCCAGCAAGGTGGTGGAGTCACCATCCCTGAAATGTTTAAGATATATGTGGACGTGACACTTGGGGACATAGTGTAGTAGCCACAGTGGTGTTAGGCTGATGGTTGGACTCAATGATCTCAGAGGTCTTTTCCAACTGAAACAATTCTATGATTCTTTCTTCAAGGCCAGTTAATACCTTGATACACATGGTAGGAACAGTGGGTCTTTAAAAAGTGTTGGCATCACTTTTTGACCTTGTCTGTCTGATACCACCACAAAGCATGGAAATGTTAGTTTTATCTGCATTTTCTAATCAGTATTCAGAGTTGCAATGTGCTATAGGCTGTGTCTCTGTTTTCCCATGTAGAAAGAACAGCTCATGCTTTATAAATCCAAGCTAACACTGCTTTGATTTCATGTAAGTTTATTGCCAGATAAACAATATCTCTTAAACAGAACATGACTGTACTTGTAGGCTTAATGCCCTGGCTGCACTGATATGAAAAACCAGGGGGCTGGCTGGTGATGAGGGCTGGCTAACGCAGCGCCTCAGAGCAGCAGGCAGTCTGAAGCTTACAATCGAACTGTGGGATGAAACCAGCTCTGCCTTTGTTTCAAACTTCTAAGTCTCACAGCAATGAAGCAGGCTGCCCTAGCCTGCCCAGCTTTATTTTCCAAGATGTAATTATTCCTTGCTCACTGACTTGAGTAAATCAATTAAAACTCTGAGTGTGTGTAACAAGGCTTTGACGTAGGCTAATTGATCAGGATGTGCAGGCCCAGGAGAAAGGCATGGGATGGATTTTAAAGCAGAAGACTGAAACTTCATGAGCTTGCTTTTGCTGGGGCAGGGGGTGGTAGTGTGGTGAAGCTCCCCAGTTTGCTGTTTGGCTGTCGCCTCCTTGTCTGTTAGTTTGGGACTTCTTTTAGATTTGGACTGCTCCTTTCCAAGATGTTCAGAATAGCATCATGCTGTATGCTTTTTTTGTGTGTCCATATTAATTGGTGGTCCAGGCTGGTTGGCTAAGTACCCCCTGGCTGATGTATCAGTGCTGTTGATGTGACTGACATGCTACTCTTATTGCAAGGTATCCTGTAAAAGAAACACACTGCCTTGGGCAAAATTAATTTCTTGATATTGATGTAGTTATTGCAGGCTCTCCTCCAGCCCTTTGCAAATATTGCTGTTGTCACACTGGTTACATTTTATTGTTGTGGATGAAGCCAGCTGATGTGATTCTGTAATGTAGAATTACAGAATTATTTTGTATGGAAAAGACCTTTAAGATCATTGACTGCAAACATTCTCTAACTATGCTGAGTCTGGTACTGAACCATGTCCCTCAGCACCACATTTCCATGTCTTTCAAACACCTCCAGGAATGGGGATTCAACCACCTCCCTGGTGACTCCTTTTCCAGTGTTCGAGAACCCTTTCAGTGAAGATGTTTCTTTTAATATCCAACCTAAACCTCTCTTGGTGTAACTTGAGGCTGTTTCCTTTTGTCCTATTGCTTATTACTAGGGAGAAGAGACCAACACCTCCAACCTCCTTTCAGGGAGTTCCAAAGAGCAGTAAGGTCTCCCAGCCTCCTCTTCTTCAAGCTAAACAACCTCAGTTCCCTCAGCTGTTCCTCTCCAGACCCTTCACCAGCTTTGCTGCCTTTCTCCAGACCTGATCCAGCACCCCAGTGTAGATGGCACGTAGATGTGTAGGGTGTCTTTGGTCCTCCTCCCATGGCTTGATGTGGCACATACCAGTCCAGTGGGATGTATCAGTTTGGTGTTTGATGTTCCCAGCACACCTGCACTTGCTTTCCATGAAACACCTGCAGTGTTCTGTGCAATGTACTTTTGTCACATGCTCATTGAAAACATTTCAATGTTTCTCCTGAAAACATTTGGCTTAAACTGCTTTTTAAAAAAAAATCTTTATTGATTCTACATCTCTGTGCTTTTTTTTTGTTGGTGGTGGTTTTGTTTCTCTTTTCTCTAAATTATCCTCTTTTTCTTTTGGTTTTATCCTTGCTCTGGGCCAGGCTTGCTGTCAGATAGGTGTGGGAAGTTCATGCAAATCCTGTGCCCTCAATGTGGACCAAGTTCTCTTGTCTTTGCTTCTATTACTATTAATGCCTTCATCCATCTCTTCCAGCCCCTTCTGCTGTCACACTGACAGCTGAATCCGAAACCAACTACAGCTCTGGTACAGCAGCATTTTGCCTGAGGTGCTATAACAATTGACTAAAACTGACTTGGATCATGATTTTAATTGGTTTGATTTGTGCCATTGGGTTTAGGAAAAAAAAAAACATTTCAGTCCCTCTTCATCCTTGGTCAATACCATGAATCCATCCGTGGTTTTAAAAACCTCTGAGGCTTTCAGCATGGAGAAGGAAGTGTTTCAGAGAGAGGTTTACCCTGGAGTGCTGGTGCAAGGGTAGTTTTTGTTTTCCAGTGGCCAATGATACTCCTGTTTGGTCATGCAGAAAATTACCAATTTGAGGGAACATGACACCTATTGATTACTGTAAGAAGTAGTTTTTTCTTATGAAATTTGAGACATTTGAATACTTTATTTTTTTTACTTTTGTTTCAATTATACTCTCTGTGACATTTTTCTCCTCGGACTGCTAGTCCTTGCCTTCAGAACCAAGGGGAAGGTTATTCAGCACCCATAGCCACAGAGATGAGCTATGACACGTGTTTGTGCTGTTTTGCTGTGGGACAAGAGCAGTCAGTTTGCTTCAATTTTTAATGCTTTGATTCTTTGGCAAACACCAGAGGTGTTGAAACTACTCACTCATGCAGAAAATAAATTATGCATGCATACAGGTTTGGTGCCTGAAGGCGTTTTTACAGAGTGTATCTTCAGGCACGCAGCTTGCAGAGTCTAAACTCCTCACACACACATTTATAGAGTGAAAGGACAGAGCTACCCATCTCCAAGGGTCCATAGAGGCCTTCACAGAATCACATAACCTTAGAGGTTGGAAGGGACCTCCAGAGATCATCAAGTCCAACCCCCCTGCCAGGGCAGCATCACTCAGGGTAGTTTGCACAGGAATGCATTCAGGCGGGTTATGAAAGTCTCTAGAGAAGGAGAATCCACAACCTCTCTGGGCAGCCTGTTCCAGGGCTCCATCACCCTCACTGTAAAGAAGTTTCTCCTCATGTTAAGGCGAAACCTTCTATGTTCCAGTTTGTAGCTGTTGCTCCTTGCCTTATTGCTGCTGAACAGCAAAAAAAAGCTTGGCCCCCTCCACTTGACACCCATCCCTCAGCTATTCGTAGACATTGATCAGATCTCCTCTCAGCCTTCTCCACACTGGACCCAGGATTCTCAGTTTCTCTCCATAGGGGGGATGCTCAAGACCTTGAATCACCCTTGTGGTTCTCTGCTAGACT
Source organism: Eubucco bourcierii (assembly GCA_013396675.1). Taxonomy (NCBI): domain Eukaryota; kingdom Metazoa; phylum Chordata; class Aves; order Piciformes; family Ramphastidae; genus Eubucco; species Eubucco bourcierii. The sequence goes on along the minus strand of VWZE01013065.1, from coordinate 430,101 downwards.
CTCTCCAGCAGGTCCCTGTCCCTCCTGAACCGGGGAACCCAAAACTGGACACAGTATTCCAGGTGTGGCCTCATCAGCGCAGAGTAGAGGGTGGAAGAACCTTCCCAGACCTGTTGGACATACTTTTCCTGATGCAACCCAGGATGCCATTTGCTCAGACTATTACTACCTCCTGCCACTCCAGCTGCACCTCACTATTCTCTCAGTTGGGCTGATACAATGAACTGTAGATAACTTCATACTCAACTCTCACTGCCATTCAGTATGACACCACCCTGAATGGCAGATTCTGAATTAAAAATATGCAATCAGATTTATCTTTCTGTCCATAAGGTCCCGTTGAATGCAAACTTTGCCTGCCCCACGTTTGACAATTTGAGCCTGTAGTTGTAGGTTGAGTTTGTTGAGCTGAGGTGGTTTAAACTGGTGTGATATGTGATCAATTACAAAGGCAATTCAGGCACTGGTTAATTGAAGTTTTATGTCCTTCATTTCCGTGAGATGTATTTGTTCAGTTACATTACCTGCTAATTGTATTTCTGAATAATTTCTTGCAGAGACCTGTAACTTTGTGTTCTTGCTATGAAAGCTCCATTATTCTGTCATCAGTCGGTGACTTACTGAGCTCAACTTTTGCTGTTTGCTGTTTTCCTCTGTGATAAAACTTGAATTTTATTGGGTAGTGCAGAGAATTTTGGTAGTTTCTTTCCTTTGTGAAGGAGGTGCTCACTGGGAGGCTTTTCCTTTCAAATAGATTAATTGGTTGTGATTATAATTTTTTCCCCTACCTTAAGTTATTTAAACCCCATAATTTGTCAAGTAATGTTTTTGTGCTATTTTAAAAACACAAATTGGACATAGCTATGATCCATTCAGTTCATTATTAGAGGGTTTTTCTGAGGCAGAAAATCGGGTTTCTTTTAAAAATTTATAACTTCTAAACGTGAATCCTGCTGAGAGGTGCAGGACTTTGGATTTTAGAGGTGGGGGAGTTTCTACTTTCCTGGTGTCTGAAGAGCACTATCTCTCTCAGCTGCATCAGGAGGAGCAGCTTGTGGAGTATGAGTCCTTTTCAGAAGTGGTGATGAGGCCAAAGAAGGCTCTTAACTGGTCAGGATATTAATGGACTGAAAGACAGGATGGGAGGCCCCGAAAGCTGGTATAAAATTAATCCTTTAAAGTATGATTTGACACCACAAACTGCTGATGGCACTGAGTCTCCTGGGATGTCACAGGCAGGACCCACTCCTCCACTCAAAATTTATTTCTTTTTCCTGCATCAATATTTATGAATCTTCCCCTGCCATGCTCCAGGCAGCAGTGACCCAGTTTAAGGGTACTGGGTATTTCTGGGAGGTGTGGGTGAGAATAAAATTGGGGTATGAATGTGATGTTCAATGTAGTTCATTACTGTCCCTGTGGTACGCTGAATGCCTTCCTAGGGTACTGCTGAGGGTATTTGGTATGCTGGGTAAAGTTATTCACTTCATTGCATCAGGGGAAGTTTAGATTAAGAACAAAATATTCACCAAAAGGGTCACCAGGCAATGGGACAGGCTGCCCCGGGAAGTGGTGAAATCACCATCCCTGGAGGTGTTTAAAAAGCATTTGGATGAGGAGCTTAGGGACATGATCTAAGAGTTGTGTATAAGGTGATGCTAGGCTATGGCTGGGCTTGATGATCTTAAGGTCTTGTCCAACCAGGAGGTTCTGTGATTCTTCTTAATCACCAGGGGTTTGGTAACTGTCAGAGGGAGGACAAGAGGTGATAGTGAGTGGCCTTCAGTGGCTACAGCTTGGTCCAGATTTGTGCTGGCTCTGCCATTCCCCATCAGAGGTGTGTGTGACTGTAGGCTCCACTTCTGGGGGAGAAGTGTCATGCTTGGCTGCTGTTTGGTCCACTTCTTTGGTGTGGAAAGCTTCCTCTCTGATCTTCTGTGCTTTGTCCTTAATCCAGGTTAATAGGCTTCTCCAGGGAAGAACTGGGGGAAAAGATAGTAGTATACAGGGGGCATAGTGAGGTGATTTATTAGACCTCTCTGATCTGAAGCAGTGAAATAAAAAACCCTATGAAACTCTACCTAACCTCTGAGAAATGACATTTTAAAGAGAACATAACCAAAGCCCAAAAGATTATTGCACACTGTGGCCTCTGCCTGAGAACAAGAGGTATGATGTAAATGAAGCTCTTCTGATCAGATTTGTCTTTCAACATTTTATCTTCATGAAGGTGAAGAGCTGGCCAGAATGGGCTTATTGTAATCGATTGTCATCCTAACTTCTAATCTCCTAGCATTTAAATTGTTACCAAAACATACTGCCTGTAGTTCTGAAGGGTTTCTGTGCTTTTGTTGAAAAAAACCAACCAACCAACTGGAGATACATTTCTGTGCTCAGGTTACTCCCTAAGTCATTACATTCACATGTGGAAAGGACAGAGTCTGTGCTCCGGTTGGGAGCAAAAGGAATGGTGGAGTGTGTTCTTGCACTTACAGAGCCACTAGATACTGAGAGCTGTTTTCAAAACCATTAAATCCCTCTTCAGTGACTTACATGTAAGGTGTGAAACCTTTCCTTAACTGAACAGCAGCTATTTAATGTTTCAGGGACTATTTCTTTGCTTCAGTGTACAGACTTCACCACAGTGCTATCAAATGGAAAGCAGATACAGAAAAAAAAAAAAAAAGGAGAAAAAAAACCCCACCAAAACCCCAAAACAAACAGATTTTTCAGGCTGCTAGATAAATCAGTTTTCCTCATTAATAACAAGGTCTGCACAACCTGGTGCTTCTCATTTCAGTGGAACAAAATCTCAATGGCCATAGGTGTCCTCAAACTGTCTTTATTCCTCACGTTGGTATTATGCAAGGAGATCTATCTACACAACACTCCAACCCTTCCTTTCTCATTTGTGTTTTCACGCAGCAGAGTTGCTATTCAGATAGTGAGGTATTGATAAAACTTCTCAACAGATCAGGACAAGCTGAACAGAATTTGTTGCTTGAGTACTGAGCAAGCAGAGAATCTTGAAAGCAAAATGTCAGAGAATTGTGCCTTTAACTGCTGACGTTCAGACACGCAACACTGACTCGGGTTTACTACACCCTTACTGCTTATCATTGACTTTTTATTTTATTTTATTTTAAATTTTTTTTTATTCCATTCCTCTGCCTTTGTCTTCTGAAAACAACTCTGGGCATCTCTCAAAATTGCATCTCCTGCCCCTGAATATGTTTAGAAAGCTTAGCTGCTGTAGAATCTTAGCTGAAATCTTAGTGCTTCTGATTGGAAGGGAGAGATTAGTTTAGTAAGACTTACAAAGGGCACTTACTCTCTTTCCCAGTACTCTCACACAGTCATTATATCCTCTTCTGGGAAATCAGTCTCCCTGTAAAGCTTGAGTAACGGTTGTGAGGTTTTCTTTTGTGCTTAGGCATTACTGATCTGGTGTGCTTTGCTTGTCCCAGCTTTTGTTTTTCTGGTCCTGCTAAATATGCTCAGGCTTAATCTACAAGTCCTCAGTAAAGCCTCCAGGAAAGCAGTGGAGTTGCTCTGTAAATAGAAGGTGTTTACCTGGTTATTGGATGTTTCTTGCAGATTTGTAGTGCTTTTGAATGCTAGGTAGCTGCAAGGAAAACAAACGGAGGGGAAGGAGAATGTCTGGAGATGAACAGCTCCTCATCTTATGCCCCTGAGCTGTGAAATGACAGTGGTAAGACAGAAAATGGAGAAAGACCAAAGACCTAAAGATGTGTAAACTGTCATCTTTGACAGGAGAGCCCCTATCACAGGCAGCTTTATTTTTTTTTCCCTCTCAAATAATGTTGCCATTTTGCTCTTACTAGTAAATCACTTTTTAAAAAGTATTGTTTTTAATTTGGATTTTGAAGAATGATCACGCTAGGAAAGGTCTGCAAAAGTACAGGACCCACGCAGCCCATGGGATGTTGAAGTACCCTCTGCAGAAGAGAGGGGGAGCATCTGCAGTGCACACCAGGATGTTCCACATTTCTGACTCCAGCTGTGAATGGGCTGGCACATCTGCACGGCCAAACACAGCTCTGCACAGAGTCACTGCCTCAGGACTTGGAGGTTGTGTGTCTGTCAGCTTGCTGCTGTGTGCTTTGGCTGAGCCCTTCCTCCAACTGGAATATAGGGTTTCCAGTTTGAGAGGAGCTGGCAGTTGCCCTGCAGCATTCTGCAGTGTGATGTGTGGTGCAGTGCAGATATACCCCTAAAGGTGCCAGGAAAACAAAGCCACACAGGTACTGTTGATCTTATTTGAGAGATGTAGCTCAACATTTCTAGCCAAGCAAACCCTCCTACATGGACATACCAAGTTTTTCAGCAGTGCATCAAACCTGCTGCTCAGCAAGGTTTCTGTGTGGCTGTGACATCTTGGTAGAGGCACCAAAAGGTTTCTTGTCCTGTTTTCTTGTAATGTGCTCTCTCTGGGCCTTCTAAAGGCCAAGGAAATAGACTAAAAAGAGGCTTTGGGGCAAGGAGCTCTTGCAGACTGAGAGGCACCAGGCACAAGAAGGTAAAGTGGTGCCTTGGGAAGGAACATCTCCAGCTCTTCACTGCTTCATGGGTCCCATAGCAGCAGTGCCTGGAAGTTAATTTGAAGCTGGCTTTGCAGGCAGGCTGCTGCATGGTGCATCAACACCAGCTTTCAGGTGGATTTGCACACCCAGGCTGATCCCAGGATGTTCCTCTGGAATTTCTCAGGGATTTTCACACCGTCTATCTTCAGACCCCCTGTTGAGAGGCTGTCCTCAGTAGACAGGAAAGCTCTAGATCTGCAGGCTGACCAAACGCAGCCTTTCCCCCAGGATTTAATGGAGATTGTTGACTCCTGGAGCTGGAACGTGGCTGGAAATATTCATGCCCATTGTGCTTCTGTGCTTTTGTAGTCTATTATTTTCTCAGCTCACTACATGCTGACCCTTTTGTCTTCCTGGGACCCTACCTCTTTCCTCCACAGCTGCCAACCTTTCATCCATCTCACCCAATGCCCTTCTTTCCTTCACAGGTTGTAGCTGTCCTTTCCCTAAAGTTGCCTAATTGAATAATGTAATTAGGTTAATTAACAGCAATTGTCTTTAACCTGTATTTAGCTTGGATTTTGGTTCTGCTTTGTCAGGCCTGGTGGAAGGAATGTATGCCAAAGACTTGTCCAGTCTCTCTTAATAAATTAGTTGAATATATGGCATAGTTCTTTCTGTCTGTCCTTACACTGCCATGGCTGTTAAGGGTGTTGCACTTGTAGGAATTAATTTCTTTGTCTGATTGAGCACTGAACAGATCCACGACTGATGCTTTTTACTTAATTTCTTACAATTATGTTGGTTAATTTGAACTTTTGAGAGCTTTTAGTCCTTACAGATATGCAGGTGCCTCACTCTTTGTCCATAGCCCTGCATTATAATAGCTTCAATCATCAGCCTGTAATGTCTGCATGTTAATTATTCCTTTTGCAAGATGAGGTTGGCAAATGAATCTTCATCAAGCAACTGATAAATACATCTGTGACTTAGTAATTTAAAACTAAGGTTAATAAGGCCATGTCCTGGTGGGAATCAACTGGTGGTCTTTGTTGTAATGAGCCTCGCTTCCCAGTTTGCACGCCTCCATTTCTGAAGATGGGCTAAATTAGTGAGCAGAAGCAGATGTGAAGGCTATTATCCACTCTGCAGATGTTAATAAACAAGCCACATTTCTTTAGAAACACAGGTGCATACCTTCTGAAACCAAACCTTGGGAAGGCTCATTCTCTCTCCAGGGCTTCTGCCACGTGTGTTCCAAATGGGGCTGGTATTTCAGAGCTCTTTCTTGTAATTGCCAGGCTGTCTTCAGGCTCTCATCATACATTTTCTGTTTGCTGCTGCTGTGTTATCACTCATGGTTCACTTGAGCAGGCTCGTTTGGCATCTGAGCCTTGTGTTAATCTGTGCACAGATGTGACTGTGGCCAGCGGCTGTCAGGCAACTGCCCAAGCTAGGGAAACTGAAGTCACACGTGCTCTTGTTCTGGTTTTGCTTTGGAGAGGATTAAAATGGTACCTCTTTCATAGTGGATCCTTCAATATATTAGCCATTTGTATTCCACGGTGGCTACAAAGCCAAAAATGAAAGATCAAGTGGATTTGTGTGACCGTGTAACTCATCTGACTTCAGCAGAGTAGAACAGACCTGGCTGATTAAACAGCAGGCTGCAAAGTTGCCCTCTTCTAACTTGTTCTGCTCAGGCGCTGCCCTAAACCATGGTGTTGAGGCCATGAGATTGGCTAGAGCCAGCTCTGTGCCCGAGATTACTGCTACTGACCCACGGCACTAACTTTTAAATCTGAGAACTGAAACTACCCACTATGCTGGAACAGAATTTCTGCTAGGTTTTGAGTGAACCAAATCATATTTTACTGTAACTTACAGGTTCCCTGTTCCCTGCTAATGCAAGTTATAGATCCTCATTAACTTTGGACTAAATAGCAACTTTTACTAAATACCAACTTTTACTCTTGCAATTGCAAGGCAGTAGGAGTATATAATTTTAATCAGCTTTGATGTCAAGTGTGAAGAAAAAATGAGCAGGATTTTAAATGTAAATGGCACACATTTAAATGGTAATTATTAGTCTGCATGTCCTGTGTGTTCTAGATTGTATGGGAATGCATCTGAGAAGTAATAGGAGACAGAACATGTCTTAAAGGTAACAAACAAAAATTGATTCATTGAGTTATTATATTAATGTTCAAAACCAGGTGAAGACTCTCAAAAATATTTGCCATAGAGAAAATGACTTGCAAAGAGATGGAAAAGGAAAACCATTTGGTATAGTAGTGTAGTAGCTAGTAACACATGGTCGAAGTAAGGCATATCAGAATAAAATCTTATTTGCATGTTAAAAGATGAGGGTGTTTGTAGACCTATTTGAGCTCTAGTGGTATTGCTTGATACCTTTCCACTGCTCACTGCTCCATCAGTTTGCTGGAGGTCCCATTTCATATTTGAATGGGCAGGCGTGTGTGGTTTGTTTTTTATCTGGGCAGTCTGCTGTGGTTGGGTCCAGGTTGGTGGTTCCACAGCTGACATAGATCCCTGTGATGTGGTGCCTGCACAAGCAGGTTCTGTTGGGTAGCACAGGGTTTAAGCAGGGCAGGACAGGTGTGAGTAGTTTTCTTGCTACTCTGAAGCAGCCTTGCTTGAAGCCTTTTTGGTAAGCATGGCTGAAGTCTGCTGGCAATGTTGGCTCCATCCTCACATCACCATTGCAGCAGGGAAAGCTCATGGTGATAAGAGACTGGGACCCCATCTACCAGCATGGCCATTGCTGTCACACAAGAGTGAAGAACAACCGGTGTGTGAGAAAGAGTGGAGTGGGTATCTAAAGAGCTCACTGCCCTTCTGTGCAGGAGCTCAGTTTGGCCTCTGCAGCATAAGTGGAAATATCTGAGGTGAACAGTGTTTAGTCACAAACTGTGTGGTATGCCTCTGGTTTCTTAATGGTTTCAGATTGAGAGAGAGATCTTTTGCTTAAGTCCATAGAGTTAAAATAGAGGTTATATGCTTCACTGAGTGACCAAGTGACTCTGTTGCTCTTACCTTGTTAGGTACAGGTAATAGAACTTCTAAAGAGTAGTATACACAGACATCTGCTTTGCATTGACAAGTGTGTAGGGTTAATAGTTCAGATTAGTTTTTGTATGTGCCTGCGGATTATTAGATTCTGGTACTTAGCATAATTATGAAGCTTAGCAGACAGTTCTTCAGAAGCTGCTTTGACAGAGCTGTAGATAGAGGACTTCAAGATGAGGTGCTGAAAGACATTCATTAAAAGGGGAAATACTTTTGATATGATCAGTACCTCGTTGCAAAGCAGTGGTAGTGACTTTAAAGTTGGTGGATAGAGACATGAAAAAAAAAAAAAAATCCCAGGAAGGTGATTTGGCACAATAAATGTACAGGCAGGAACAAACCTACCGGCAGATGCTGACCAGTGGAATGGTCTGGAGAATAGCTTTTGCAAGGAAAATACTGCCTTTCACAACACTTAGTCCAAAACACAGGAGACTGTGGTTGGTGAAGAATACCTGCAGTTATTTTTCAAGGTGCAAAAAAATATCCATGAGGTTAAACAATTTGGATTTATTTGAACAAGAGGAAACAGAAGAAAATGATGCAGATATATCCAAGTAGCACTCTGCCTCTGTAGCAGAGATTGTGTCTCCCTTGTTAACTCCCACTGCTGAATGTTCACCATAGCACCCATGCTTAGCAAATACAAGGTGAAGTCTAAGTCCTTAGGCTTTCAGTTTTGTAGTTACAACAAATTATATCCAACTCTTGCATTTCTTGAAACTATGACATCCTAGTTTCATTTCTTGTGCATGATGATATAGCCTGTCAAATGTTTTCACACATGGAAAGCTTGAACTGGACAGAGACAGTGGGACTCTAAAACATACAGCTGCTGCACATTTTATGGCAAGGGTCTTTGTGTAGAGGAGAAGGATCCAAGTAAGTCTCTTCAGTGAGAGAGAGGGGGATTGCACCTCATTTCTTCCATCTGGAGAGCTGATGAGCTGTCTGATGCACTTGTGTCCCCAAGTCAGCACTGCATATCCAGCCAGCCAGCTGGGAAAATACTCTGGGGTAGCATGTGCACAGACACTGCAGGTGTAGGAGAGAGGTGTTGGGGGAAGAGAGTGACAAAAATACAGTCATCACTCCTGTATAGAGAGCAATTAGTTTAGTAGTTGTGCTATTAGGCTTTGTTAATCTAGATAAATGCTCTAATCCCATTTAAGTCCATTGCAGAGCTCCTCTGCTGACTTCAATGAGACTACAGTTTGCTTCATCACTGCTTCAGATTTTTTTTCTTGGAGCAGGAGGAGGGAATGGAGAGTTAGAGTATGTTTTGAATTGGGAAGCAAATGTGTAAATACTTTCCTGTAAAAGGGAGAAACACTCTTATCTTGGCTGTTGAGCAGCAGGAGTATTTACCCATTTCCTTTGCCTGTGCCTTTTAGGCTTTATCTACATCTCAGCTCAGGAAAAAA
>VWZE01013065.1:381677-421017 GCA_013396675.1 Eubucco bourcierii | reverse complement strand
AAAAAAAAAAAAAAAAAAAAAAAAAAAAAAAGCGCCTGGCTTTTTTCTGGGTACTTCAGGAACTGGGTACTAAATGCAGCTCTGGTCTGACCCAGCTTGGCCATTACACTGGAACAAAACACTGTTTATGTTAGTGTTATATATGTGCTAGGGATTATTTCTCTTTTACAACCACTGTCGTGGGCATCCAAAATGGGGAGAGCTGCACAGCAAGTTAGAAGTTTCAGATGTGTGCTAAAAGGAGCTTCTAGAAACCTTTGTTTCTCTTTTCTTTTTCTTCACCCTCCCCCCTTTTTCTTTGTTTCATTTTAGAGAAAAAAAACCAAAACAAAACCAAACCCTAAGCCTTCTGTAACTGGAACTGCATAAATCATCACATTTGATGGAACTAGGTCCGTCCCTGTAACAATAAAGAAAGCCATTCCAGTGAAGGCTTAGAAGGTTTTTCTCAAGAAGAAAATATATCCTTGTGCTCTTAACCCATCCTTCCCTTTCCATTCCCTTCAATTATACCTGCTGAAAACTCTATGATGCATCTCTAATCAGTAAGTTACATAGTTCTGTGTCTGCTGAAGATCTTCCTTCTGTTAAGGCTGTGAGTGTAGCCAGTTTGTCAGATAGATGGATGAGTAGATTCCAAATGTGTCTTCCAAGCTTGGCAAGGGTTCAAGGCAGAAGGTACCAGTGCAGTTGAAGGGCTGACATGCTGGAGAGCAGCTCTCTGGAGAAGGACCTGCATGTGCAGGTGGACAAGAAGTTCCCCACAGGCCATCAATGTGCCCTTATGGACAAGAAGGTCAATGGTATTATGGGGTACATTAAGAAGAGTTTGGCAAGCAGGTTGATGGAGGTTCTCCTTTCTCTCTGCTCTAATGAGGCCACACCTGGAGTATTGTGTCCAGTTCTGGGCTCCTCAGTTCAAGAAGGCTGGGGAACAACTGGTGAGAGTCCAGCAGATGCCATGAAGATGCTGAAGGGACTTGAGCATACAAGGAAAGGTTGAGAGACCTGGTGCAATTTAGCCTGGAGAAGAGCAGACCGAGGGAGGATCTCATCAATGCATATAAATATCTAAAGGGTGGAGGTCAAGAGACTGGGGCTGGGCTCTTTTCAGTGGTGCTCAGTGATAGGACATGGGGCAATAGGCACCAGGCTGCCTACAAAGGTTGTAGAAGTTCCTTCTATGGAGATTTTCAGAACCTGCCTGCACATTGCAGTCTTGGGCAACCTGCTCTGCAGGTTGGACTAGATGATCTCCAAAGCTCCTTTCCAACTCCCAGGTTTCTGTGATTCTGTGAGAAATTATCTTCCATGTCTTGAAGGAGTAAAGCAGAGTACTGAATTTTAGTGGTTAGTAGTGACTATTCAGTAGTCTCTGATGAAAATTAATGGTTTTCAGACTTGACCTTTGGCTGGCTGAGGCTACATTTTTGTAGCAGTGATTTCAAACACCAAGCTTGTAGAAGACATCTTGTAGTGTAGCAGTGGAGGCAGTTCTGGAAGGTGAATGCTGCTTCCTAGATGCTGAGCGCTCCCTGCTCCAAATTAAGTTGAGGCTTTGACTTAAGAAGATTTTTATGTGTGCAGAGCAAGAAACAGCAACCTTAATTGACTGATTTGCTTTGTTTAATTTTTGATATAGTGAGAATGCTGAAGTGATGACTCAGTGAGCCATGCTCAGATGTAATCTGGAAATATCTTATATAGGATGAGCAGTCCCTTCTGATACAGTCTGATCTGAATATTAGATTTATTTCATAATTGATTTCCTCTGCAGGAAGAGCTACTCATGTCCAAAGTATTGTAATTAAAAAGACCAGAAAAAAAAAAGGCAAGCAGACTGTATAGCCTGTGGCTGTTGGTGGGCTGATGAGCTAAACAAGTGGTGTGATTTGCCTTTCTGAAGGACTGCTGCAATTACAGAACAAGTGCAGCTGAGCAAGTGTGGCCTGCTTTTAGAGCAGGCTGTGCCTCAGTGTGAAGTGCTGCCATGACTTAAAGATGGCAAGAAACCACAGTGTTCATTTACTGGGTCAATTCCACCTTGAGGAGCACCTGGGGGACTGCAATGCAGCTTTCACACTTCAGAATAGTTTTTGCTTATTAGACTTCATAAAATTCTGGGAGAATTTTTGCGTGCTTGGAACCTGCCATGAAGAAAATTTTATATGCATATGTATAGATGTGAAAACCCAAACAAACAATTAAACAAACAGAAATAAAACCCCACTCAAAACAACAAAAAAACCCAACCCAAAAGAAACAAAAACCTCCCCTCTAAAAACACCAACAACCAAAACCAACCTAGAAAACAACTCCCAAACCAAACCCCAGCCAACCTCCTCACACATACCCACCCCCAGTCCCCACTGCTTCAAATCCCCTCCACCCCCCTGAAGCCGAATACATGAAGTGTTTTGATGCAACCAGTCACTTCAGCAGCATCTCTGAGGCTGTATGATCCAAATATAATTCAAACACATACCAGGAGGTACAAACCCTGCCACATCTGCACAGGCTTACTCTTAGAGAAGCACATGTGTGTGTCATCTCTTCTGCTTCTGCTTAGGCTTTACTAGTCAAGCCTTCAGTCCTGTGTGTTGGAAGTAGATTTATGGTCTCAGATCTGTTCTGTGCAAGAAGGACATGCTGAGATGCAGTTAGAACAATAATCATAGAATGGTAAGGTTTGGAAGGCACCTCTATCTTGTCCAACCTGATGTTCTGCATTTCCAAGACTCTAGCCTATCACCTAGTCCAACCCAATGCTCTTCATTTCCAGGAGTGTAGCCCCTAAATCTGGTCTAATGTAGGCAATTATATTACTGTTTTATCTAGATCTATGTGTGCATGAAATAACAGAGGCAAGGGGAAAGTCTGGGGAACTGCTAATTACAGAGCAACTTAGGGTTGTAATTACAAAGAGGGGAGGTGGTGGGACAGGCTGGGGAGCTGCTGTGCAGTGTACAGCAAACAGTGCTGAGCTGCCAGGGAAGGCTGATGATGGAGGAACAGTTTCTCCGTGTGTTGTGGAGAGACTGCAGGCAGTGATGGGGTTGCTTACAAATGCAAAGTGAAAATTTGTGTTGAGAGTGCATGACTGCTGTATCCCCCAAAGATGTGAGCGATTCATGAGCCAGGGAAAGGCAGAGAATCAAGCACTGTACATACAGCACCACTGTGGGTGTTGTAAGGGTGTGAAACTCAATGAATGGGACATAGAAATGACTCAGAATGACAAAGTTCTAATGGGGAAAGTATTGTTTTCATAAATTAATGGGGCTTTGAGGAGGAAAAGAGTTAGTCAGCCTCTGTAAGACAATTTAGGCAGTTCAGGCTCGCTCCCTTAGTCGGGAAAGGCGAAAAAATTGGCATTTGAAGTAGCCCAAGTAGCAGCAGGACCATCTGTCTTACTCAGTGTGCTTCAAAAAGCACAAGGCCGTGATGTGATGGAGTAGTTTATTGGCTTAGGCCAGAACATTATCTGAACAGTAGTGCTGTTCCTCTTTGGTACAGCACCAGCACCACACTTGGATCTGGCCATAAGCAGAAGAAACTCAGTCACGACAGTTAGGCAATTAGTGCTGGCAAAATCGTAGCCATAGGAGAAGTTCTTTTGGTTGAAGCCCAAATTTTCTTAGCTTTGAACTTTTCCATTTTCAGTTTATTCTGAGAAAGAGAAATTTAAGGGAGAATTGCCATGAGTGTAGTGAAATTAATGACAGCATATAAGGCAACAAACCATAAGGATGAAGTACAGTTGGCAGTAGCAATGACAAGCAGCCACTTCTGCCTGGATTTCTTGACCACGCGCTGTAATGACTGGCTTATTGCTGTCTTCTATTACTATCACTGTACTGTAGTTGAAAATTTCCTTTTTAAGGCTCCAGAAATTGTTCTTTTATTGTAGCCCTGTTTTCCCTTAACATTGGGGGTGGGGTGGGGGTGTGTGTGGAACCTTTTAAAATGCCCAGTAGGAATATATGCTTGCTAAGATAAATGAATTAGAAATACAAAAATAGACTTATTTTGCTTCTCTGTGCATTCAAAATTAGGCTCAATTTCCTGATGTTTTTGCAGTCTGACAAGAAGTAATTGTTGCTAGTGGATTTTCAGTGCAAACGTCTCAATCATTCTAGATTTTGGGCAGCCTGCTACTGTTAAAATAATAATGGAACCATCTAATATTGGAGGCAAAAGTAGAGATGAAGGGTGATATTTCCTCTTGAGTGTTTTTGACTTGCCTAATGAGGTAACACAGAATGCCTTTATTCTGGTGTTTTCTCTTTTCAGTACTGTTTAGGAAATCTGTATGTGTGTATGTGATATATAATGTATGAAAGCCATAATGAGTGGAGATCAGTAATCTCCAGTCTCTGCCCAAGGCCTCATTCACTATGGTATCTGAGCATCTAACAAATCAATTTGCCTGCCATTCAGTCTGTTTGACTTCTCTGCTACATCAAAACCCCACTGAAGTTAATAGAGAGGCTGCTATTGATTTTGGCAGTGTTTGGATCTCATCCTGATTTAGTTTTTCTTTCCTGCTACTTTCCCCCTTACTCTTCCTGATCCCTCCTCTGAAAGGAATTACAAAGCCTTGTACTCGGAGCAAGGCCAGCTGCATTTCAAAAGGTGCCTGAGCCAGCAGCACTTGGAGGGATCTTCAAGAAGGGAGCCCAGAGCAGCTGAGATGGATTTGCCTAATTTCTTCTTTTCTGTCTCTCATTGCCTGAGAAGACAGTGGCTGGTGAGGTTTTATCAGAGACTCGCAGGTCATGCCTATAGAGGCTATACTGGAACCCCCAGCACAAGAACATGGATCTGTTGGAAAGCATCCACAGGAAGGCCATGAGACGATCAGAGGTCTGCAGCACTTCTTCTGTGGGGACAGGCTGAGGGAATTTGTTCAGCCTGAAGAAAAGAAGGCTCTGGGAAGACCTTATAACAGCCTTCCATGTGGCATGTGGTGATAGGACAAAGGGCAATTGTTATTAAACTAAAGCAGGGTAGATTTAGACTGGGTATTAGGAAAAAAATTATTTACAGTGAGGATGCTGAGACACTGAAACAGGTTGCCCAGAGAAGTTGTGGATGTCTTATCCCTGGAGGTGTTAAAGACCAGGTTAAATAAGGCTTTGAGCAACCTGGCCTATTAGGAGGTGTCCCTGTCCATGGCAGTTGGAGTGAAACTAGATCATGATTAAGGTCCCTTCTAACTCAAGCCATTCTGTGATTCTGTGGAATTGGGGTCAGGCTTTTGGTACCTGAAGCTACTTCAAACAGAACCATGCAGGGTACAGCGGCATGCTCTGGGCACACAGCTGTTTTTGTCAAGGGATGGTGCAGGACTGGTGTGTCTTCTTGGAACTGCCTTCATTCAAATGATTGAGCAGAGATTATTTTCTCAGGCAGCTAAAGAAGTCACAGCTTTGTGTTGTGGGAGGTGTGTTTTAATGGCTTAGCAGCAAGTGGTGGTTAAATGCCAGCTCTCTCTTGTGGTAGTCTGTGAATGAAATCCCCTGGCAAGACCCTCAGGTCTGACTGCTGCCTTCACAGAGGAAAGGGTTATCCTACCACATACTTACTGTATGTAGTAAGTTGGAGACAAGGGGAATTCATTCTTCTTTATCTGCTCTGGAGAGCAATGGTAGGGACGTGGGGAGCTTGGTCTGTGATGATTGTAGGGATTTAGCTGGTGCTGAGCTCCAGAGAGCCTCCAGAGGTCAGGAGGGTGAGTATGGTCTGTACATCCCTCAGCTGCTGCACTAAGGAACTTCAGCCTCAGTCCTATAGGACTGATATTCCCTGTGCAGGACTTACCAGAACCAGGATGAGGCTGTCTCCTAGAAGCAGAGAAGCCACAGTGAAAGAGGCATTAGAAGAGGAAAATATGTTTGGTTAAATGACTTGGCAAACTGTTGCTGGGGAAGTCTGGCAGCTCAGAGGTTGATAGGCATGTGCATGTATTGCTGCTACTGATTGCTTTAACAGAAGTTAGTTTTATGCTGGCTACTGCAAGTTAAAACTGTTTCAGTGGGATAATGTGCATGGATCTCACACCAGACTAACCACTCTGGAACTGCTTTGATGATAATTTATTTTAGCAGGAACAGGAATAGGTGCATCCCACTTCGTGACTCCTGTTGCTTTGCATTCTTGAGACTTCAAGACTATTGTCTTGCAACATTTAATAGAATAAATTGTCAGTGATTGGGATTTTCTCTCACTAACTCAATAGCTTTTGAGTCGATAACAATGTGTTTATTTTCCATGTAGTTCATCTTTTGGTGGCTTGGAAGTTTGAGCTGTATTTTTCATTGTAAAAAAAGCACCTGTACAAGGAAACCTTGCAAAACACAGTAGTGAGGCTGCCTGGGGTTCTTAGTTCCTCAAAGGGGTTGCATGGAAGGCAATTAGAAGGCCCAACTGAAATACAAGTAAAATCTCCTCATGTGGATGCCATTGCTAGTCATGTGCATAGCCAAGATATACACATCCGAAATTCATGTTCTCAAACACACACACCTCTCAGTAAACTTCAATGAATGAAACAGCTTCCTTCTAGCTCAGTGCCTTCAAGGTCACATTTATGTAACAGTGTTCTGCCCTTGCTTGCATTCACACCAAGTTCAGCTCTCCACTGAAGAGTGAAAATTCACGTGGGGAAAATTGGTGAGAACTGGAAGAAAGCCCTTTGCATGCTAAGGTGTGAAAATTATGACTAGAAATAATTAGAGGAGACCGTCTGATGATCTGATAGCTATAATTATTGCGCACGTATTGCTGCTTAATTAGTAAATCCACTGCTGGCATGTCCGCAGCTGGATCCCACAGAAGTGCTGTTGCTTTGAGAACAGGTGGTTAATAATCCCAGGGAAGTTCCAGGACTAAATTTGCTCTCATGTTAGCTTCTCTAAAAGTTGAGCTGGTCCTTTCCCCTTGTAGCCTCTTGTTCTCTAACCCTGGAGATGCCACATTGCACCCTTCTGTGATTAACTTTGGAAGAGTAAGATTCTGTTTGCCTTTTGGTGTTGAGTCTATGATATGACTTGTGTGGTATGGCATTGGCTTACCATGGGATAACAGCTAGTTGCTAATGGCTTTAGCTATGTAGAAGGAGAAAGGCCTTTTGGATGATGAGCAGAGTAGCTTTTTGTCAAAGACACTACTCTGTAGTGCAGCAGGTGCTAAAAATAAGACACTGAGATTTATTTTATTCCATAATAGTGGACAGCATAACTGAGTTCAGCCAATTAGAGATGATTTCTTAAAAGCTTTTCCATTTATAAAGCCTAGATGACATTTCTTTCAGGGGGATATTGTCAAGTGAATAATTTTATTCTTTTAGGAGTCAGTTCTTACAATTTCTACCCACGAAATGCTCGTGTGTTTGAAGTCAGATTCTGTTGCTCTCACCTCCTTTTGTGAGAATAGTCTCAGGGTAAGTGATGGAACCACTTGCAGACCAAAGAGCTAGTCGACGTGATTGCAATCCAGATACTGAACTGTACACAGGCAGCAGTAAGGGAGTACTGAAGATGGTTCTGCCAGATGTCACAACAAAAAGGAAATGCCAAAATGTACTGTAAGAAACCAGAAACTCATGATATTAATTGAGAAATGAAATACAAATGGACTTGTATGAGAGTAATAAGAAAAGAGAGCTTAACTGCCCTGTCTAGGCCAGCCTGATGACTTCAGTGGCAATCCTCGAGTATTTGCTGGTTGCTGGAAAAATTGCTGCCTTGTGATAGCATCCAGCCCCTTACTTGAGTCACTTAATGCATACACTTCACCAGAGATCACAACTCTTAAGAGGCCTTAGTTGACATAAAGGGTGCTTTGAATTAGGTATTGTGTGAATATGAGAATCTAAGGACCATCGTCCTTGCCTGGAAAAGGTAAGTTGAAATAGATGGGACAGAAGAAAGGAGAGGGTGGGGAAGGGAGGAGAAAAAAGCCCGAGTGAGTTGTAGCTGATCACAGCACTCGGTGGTAGGTAGCAGAACTGTTGGCGGCTGTTGAGTGAAGACAGGGAGCTGCTGAGGGAGGTGATTAGCTGCTGATTGCTGGGTGCTGGGAGGGTATCGGTTCATACACCCTCACTGCTCATGTTACTCCCCTGACGCTTGTTGCTGCTGCTTCAAAATGGACTAGAGTGAACCTTTGCCCTGACACAAGATATAAGTTTTTATGTCCCTGTCTCCTGACTCTCAGTCCAGTGTCTTATCCGCTGAGGTGCACTCTCTCAGACGTATTTGTTGGACAGTTACTCAGGCTTTCAGTGTGATGTTGTAGAATGGTAAGGTTGGAAGGGACCTCAAAGATCATCCAGTTCCAACCCCCTGCCATAGGCAGGGACACCTTCCACTAGTACAGGTCACTCAAGGCTTCGTCCAACCTGTCCTTGAACACCTCCATGGAGGGAGCATGTCATCTTTACTGTTATTTGGTTTGGGGCACTTTGATATCCATTATGCTTTTTTTAAGAGGGGTGGATTAAATATACATATTTATGAGGCAGGTGAAACCACTTTTAACTTGCAAAACCTCAAGAAATTCACAAGAAAATATTTTGACATAAGATTTTTTTTTTTTTTGGTAACTGTAATTAGTGATTTGCTTCATTTTGTTCCACTGAGATATCATTAAACTCAGCATGCTTTCAAAACCTACTTATGTAACAGACAAGCATTATATATATATGTTTTTAATCTCCTTTCATTTTCATAAACCTTTAAAATGTTTACAGGAGCAAAACATCTCTCTAGGGATTTTTTTTTTTTTCTCAAAGACAACTTGGCATCCAACCTTTACAGAAAAACAGTGGTGTTTGGATACTTCCACCTACTTATTTCTTGGAAATTCTCTATTCAAACCCAAAACTGAACAGAGAGAGCCCAAAGACAGGCTGTTTTCTGCAGCTCTTTTACTTCTGTTACAATAGCTTGTGTCTCAGGGCACAAGGGACACCTTTGCTTGCTTTGTTTATGTATTTGTAAAAAATATAAGAAGGATAAAAATTAATCAAGGAAATATAGATTAGTACTGCTATTGTGTCATGTTTTTCTTTTTGGAAAGCAGTAGTCTGAAGAAGAGAAGGCTAAGATGAGACTGTTATTGCCCTCTTACAGCTGCCTGAAAGGAGAGTGTGATGAGGCTGGTGTTGGCTGCTTCCTCCCAAGTAACTAACACTAGGACAAGAAATAATGGCCTGAAGCTGCACTAGGAGAAGTTTAGGTTGAATATTAAGAAGAATTTCTTCCCTGAAAGAGTGGTCAGGCACTGGAACAGACTGCCCAGGGATGCAGTGGGGTCACTGTCCCCAAAGGTGTTAAAAAACCAAGTAGATGTGGCACTTCGAGACATGGTCTGGTGGTCACAGAGGTGTTGGGTGGCAGGTTGGACTTAATGATCTTAGAGATCTTTTCCAGCCTTAACTATTCTATGATTCTGTCTGTGCAGTGAAGTGTAGCCATAATGTGGGTTTGTTCACTCTAAACGCTGAAGCAGTGCAAGACGATTTTAACTCTGGTGCTTAAGAAGTTTTATGAGCCACAGTAGGCACTGCGCAGACACACAAATTAATATTAAAGCAACCTAGCCTGTTGCCTCAGCTTAATCTGCAAATGGAGTGTGCTTAATAATGAATTGTCCAACTGCCCAGGCAAGCAGTCCTATAAAAACAAAAGTATTTGATTTGTCTGTGGCTCTGAATTTTTAATGTAAACTCAAGTCAGTCTCCTCTGTGGAACACACCGCCCGAGGACTTGTATTGGAATTATATTTTTCACCGAGTTTCATACTTCTGTGGAGGAGAATGCTATGAATACCTCATGATTAAGTCACTTTGTATCTTGCCATACAAGACTGTAAGAGTATAAATTATTCAAGTATAGTGGGTGTTAAAGAGACTTCTGCATAAGTTGTGCTCTGAATATAGAAACTGGGAGGCCTATTCGGCAAAGAAAGGTATTGGAAACAGCTATTGGCAACTTTGAGAAACCTCCTTTTTAAAAAGAATTGAGAGGGTGTGACTAGTCAAAAAAGTGTGGTTTGTAACAAGGCATTTGCTTTGTGCAGCTCTTAGCCACCAGTGACAAAATCCTGATGTTCAAGCAGAGTTTTGGGTTTCCCTCCAAGTTCTTTAAAGACGTTTTGGACAAAAGTACTTAGAGTTGTAAACTAGAACCAGACCTTGTCACCTCTCTGTGGTGTCATCATTATTTTTCCATGTCAAGGAGCTGCACTGGAGATAAAGATAGAGTCTTCTGGTGTAGAAAAGTCCAGTCCAGCATTTGTGCAGAAGATAATACAATGCTGACTCAAATCAAGTGGATGCAATTTTGGCAGTGAAATGCTTGCAGGGTCTCTTATTACCTTCACGTCTGTGGTGAAGAAGTCATTATGATGAATATAGAATAATTTCCTTTGGAAAAGACCTCTAAGATCAAGTCCAACCATTATCCCAGCACCACCATGCCCACTAAACCATGTCTTAAAGTGCCATATCTACACAATTGTTTTAACACCTCCAGGGATGGTGACTCCACCACCTCCCTGGGCAGTCTGTTCCATCCAATGCTTGACCACTCTTTTGGGGAAGACATTTTTCCTGATAACCAGCCTAAACCTCCTCTAGCGAAACTTGAAACCAGTTCCTCTCATTCTAAATGAAACTCAAGAATTCTTGAATATGACTATTTTTGTTTGTCAGCATAACTCAGTGGAGTATTCCCCTTGAGAAACAGTGCTGATGCTCTCCTTGTTCATTGAATTCTACCTCCCTTGAATTGCTGCATGAGGTGAATGTACCTTGGCCAGTGGGGTTTGGATCAGGCCCTATACCCTCTGAGGATTGTGCAGATATCCTACTGTGCACCCACTAAACTCTAGTGAAATACTATGCAAGCTTTAGGAGAATGACAGGTGAACAGAGAGACAAAAATCACTGAGGGATTTGCTCATTTGCAGGTTTTCTTTCAAGCCGGTGTCATAGCCTGTGTATTACATTATACACTCAAGGTCATGCAATGCCTACAATCATTCCTGAGATGTTCTAGATCTCACATTCCACAATTAAAAGTAACACACACACCCCAAATAACAACAACAAAAAAACCCAAAAAACCCGAAAACTTGTAGAAATGTCCATGTCAATACAATGCCTGCTTGTAGTTACAAAGTGAGGGCTGCTGTCTCCTTCCTGTAAGGATATGGTTATCTATGTACTTTGCCAAGGTGCTCTGTGCATTTACATCTAAGGTAGCTAAATAAAGTAAACTTCATGACCTACTGGTGTTTTATCTAAGCTGTCCCCATTTCTGTTAACTGTAAAATGATTTACCTTTTACCTTCAGATCCCCAATGAGTTTTCCCCCTTCCAAAATGATATTAGATAGCTCTGTGATTGAATCAGACGCTTCATTCCCATTGGTAGGATCTCATCATTGTCTGGTTTCAAGTCATCTCCTTAGGTGTTGGTTGAAGATGGCTCTGCTGTGTGTTTTTTTCCTCTTCACTTGGAAAATAATATCAAAATACATGAGATCTGATTGTTTCGGGACTTACACTCAGATCATACTTAGATTAGAGAATTTAAAATGCAAATCGAGGGCAACTATTGTTCAGTGCAGAAAGCTGCTTTGTCCTCTTTGGTACATGAGGATCTCATTTGGTGCTTCAATAAAAGGATATTGAATTGGGTTTCACAGAAAAAGATCAGTAGAAGGATATTACATTTTCCTGTTTGTTGCAAGATTTAGACTCCTGTGACCTGAACAAACTTTTCCAGCTTCCATTTAATAGTTTCCAGTTATATAAGAGTTTTTTTTTTCTGCATGGATATGGAGTAGTGTCTTGTGCTGTTTCTGGATTCCTCTCCATTCTCTATCAGTTTAGTACTACATTTACATGGCTGCTGTTGTGTCCATGAAGATGATGAGTGACCACAAAGGAGATGATTTATTTTTTAGTATAAGACTAGTTTCTTTTCTAGGCCACCTGTCTACTTTGACTTTTCAGTGGTGCTCTCAAAGCTGTACAACTTATGTCTTTGTTTCTTATTTACTCTTTTTAGTCTTCTGTGGCTGTTTTTTTAATGCAGTTGATCTATTTTCTATATCCTGAATACGTGCTGCACATAGCCACGATAATGTAGCAGTAAACAGATCTTGCTTATGCTGAAAATTGATCCTTTTAATTACTCTTACACCACAGTGTGTGTGCTTAAAAATAAGAACGTCATACAATTCTAGTCACTTGCACTCCTTTTGGCACTGCCAGCAGCGACTACAGCTTTACCTACATCCACATGGCCTTGGTGACCCCTTTCCTTCCAGTTAGAATCATAGAATGGTTTAGGTTGGAAGGGACCTCAAAACTCACCCAGTTCCAACCCTCTGCCATAGGCAGGTACACCTCCCACTAGAACAGGTCACTCAAGGCCTTATCCAGCCTGGCCTTGAACACCTCCAGAGAGGGAGCAGCCACATCCTCCCTGGGGAACCTGTGCCAGTGTCTCATTTACAGCAAGCATCCACCTCCTACCCTCTTGGTTTGTGGTGCTGAGAACAGATGTGTTCTGACCTGCCCTGCATATGCCCACCCTTGTTCCTGTGGGTGTTATCAGTACCTGTTTGTGATATTTCACAGTATTTCTGAAGGTTTGAGGTTGTTTTCTCTCTTGTGTTCACCAGGAGAAATTCCTTGCACATTTACTTCTTCCTAGCTGTTGCTTCTGCAAGTCAGTAAAACCTCCTTCTTTGAATGGCCTCACTTCAAGGGACAGGGCACAACCAAGCACTTGTGAGGATGAAATACTTCCCTGCTTGCTTTGTATGGCCCTGCAACTCCTTTGGATTAAAAAGAACCTCAAAACATTAGAAATGAGATGCATGTTATGTACAACATGGTGGGGTTGGAGGATCATCAGGATATTCCACAGATATCAAGGTTGTCTGTTTGTGGCCATGGGAATACTCATCCTTTTCCTCCCAGCCCCTTTGCCCCTGGAGGACAAAACAACAATCTGTCTTCATTAGAAGACTCTTTCATGACATCCTGCATGGATTTTAACTCTTGCTGTGTGGAGCTCCATGGAGCTCTGGACATGTTGTCTATAGGAGCTGAGTTGCTTCCACCACGATGCCCTGTGCTGCCCCCTCTGACTTTATCTCCAGAAAGAGGAATCATGCTCATGAGCACCAGTGCCTTAACCCTGTCTACAACAAGTTCCTCACCAGAGGATTACATTTTCCTGAGTACATTCATTTCCTCTTCAGGAATAATAGGATGCCTTCCTTTTATTTGGGAAGTTTGCAGTTTTGATCCATTCCTCCGGTGCTGAGGGCTACAAATGGGTCCATGCACCTACATTTTTAAAATTTTTTTTTTTTACATTTAAATCTGTGCCTTTTGTGAAGCACAGCTTTTAAAATATAAAATGAAAACCAACCCACTGACAACCATGTCAAACAGTGGCTCTTCAAGCAGTGACTTGAATTACCCCACTAAGTTATTGTCTGATGGATTTTAACTGGGTGAAACACTTGAGTTGTCCCCATATAACATGTTGCATTGAAGCAGAGGTGCATTCATATTAGATGTGATGCAAGGGCAGATCACAGAATCACAGAATTAACTGGGTTGGAAAAGACCTTCAAGTTCATCAAGTCCAACCTATCCCCTAACACCTTCTAACTAAACCATGGCATTTAAGTGCCTCATCCAGTCTCCTTTTAAACACCACTAGGGACAGTGAATCCACCACCTCCCCAGGCAGCCCATTCCAATGCAAATCACTCTTGCTGTGAAGAACTTCTTCCTAACATTCAGCCTAAACCTGTCCTGGCACAGCTTGAGGCTGTGTCCTCTTTTTCTGTCCCTGTTGCCTGGGAGAAGAGACCAACCCCACCTGGCTACAACCTCCTTTCAGACAATTGCAGAGAGCAATGAGGTCTGCCCTGAGCCTCCTCTTCTGCAGGCTGTACACCCCCAGCTCCCTCATCCTCTACTCACAAGACTGTGCTCCAGCCCCCTCACCAGCTTCGGTGCCCTTCTCTGGACGTGTTCAAGTACCTCAACATCTTTCTTAAATTGAGTGGCCCAGAACTGGACTTAAGGTGTGACCTAACCAGTGCTGAGTACAGGGGCAGAATGACTTCTCTGGCCCTTCTGGCCACACTATTCCTGATAACAGGTCAGGATGCCATAGGGTGGTGGTTCTGGAGTATCCCTAAATGGGATCCTGTGGCTTGGCACCTCTTAGTGCACCAACCTGGATGGGGTGGCTCAGCTCCAGAGGTGCTTTGGGATGGGTGAGGTATGTGGCACAAAGGGGCAGTAGGGCATAGAGTTTGCACTCTGCCTGTCTGGAAAGTCAGCTGAGTGTCACATTCCCTCTGGGCTCAGTTGTTGGGCAAGAGCTGATCTGTGCATGTAGCTGAAGTGAGCACCCTGGCATTTTGGCACCTTTTAAGCTCTACACACCCACAAAGTTATGAATTCCAGCGCAGTTTGTGTTCACAGCCTCAGTGTATCTGCAAGTATAACTTCATCTATCAACACACTTCATCTGTGTGCTGCAGGACTCATTTTTTGAGAATTTGACACCTGCTTATTGATGTGTTTTGAATCACATGTGCCCTCTGAATTTATCCCTGTGCTTGCACACCACTCCTCAGAACTGTGTTTTGCTGCTGAAAGATGAGTATTTTGGGCTAGTCACTTCCCATCAAGTCTTGTTGCTGCTTGCTGCACAAGGGGGTTGTATCTTACTAAGATCTTTCCCAGTGAACATCTTGATGAAGAAGTGTCATCTGTCAGACATCTGCCAGTGCACAAAGAGACACTGTTTACAAGTGAAGAAAAGTTATTTGTTGACATGGTAATTCTGCAATATAAAGCCTGAAAGAGCTGCGAGTTATCACACAGTTAAAAATAGAAAGCCAAAGAATGTATGGATTGCTGTGGGAAATGCACTTGAAATCAGTTATTCGACATTGAAAACTAAATTAAAATGTCTACTTTTTGGGAAGTTTAGAGATTGCAGTAAAGCTACAGGAGACAGTCATAAGGAGAGGGATGGGTCTTATTCTATCAGCTTTGGCTGGCAAAGTAGTGGGAAGAGCTAGGGAAGCTTTTACCTTAGTGACTGTGACTGGTGGTATTTAATAGGAAAATTACTTTTTCCTGTCTCTTTTTTTTTTTTTTCTTTTTCATAGTTTGCTTTTCAAGTACCCTTTCAATGGATGGATTCCTTATCTTTCTTAGTTCCCATCAGCACTTTCCATTACTTCTCTCTGTTGACCAAATGCAGTTATTCCATTTTCAAAGTCTTTACTACCTCTTTTTCCTGAAGACACCTTGGCATCTGGTTGTTACATTCCACCATTTGCATTTTTGGAAGACTTTGCTATTCTTCAAAGATTTGTGGAGAAACATATGTAGAACAGGGAGACTCAGGGGAAATTTGATTGTGAATGCCATACTTGGACAGAAATTTTCTGTATTGGAATGTAGTCAGCAGGCATCACGTCATCCTTTCTCTCCCTCTCTAGCTTGTACAGGAACTGGGTTCTTGTTCCTGAGCTCCTTATCCTAAAGTTAATGGCAGCAAAACTCTATCTGCTCATCTGGTAGTATGTAAGAATTTGCCTTTTTAAAAAAGTGTGTCTTGGAAACCCCTCTCTATTCAACCCTTTTGTAGATAGGGCTGCCATTAGTCCTGTTTGCACTGACTGTGACTGAAAAAGTTAAATGAGTACAGAATAGAGACTGTACAGGCTGGCAGGCTGGTTCTGAAGCTTGTTCTTTCAGCAAGAAGCAGAGACAGTATTGAAACTGCCAGCTCTTTGTCTGTGGATGACAGAAGTAGTACACAGTGGGTATGGAGTGAGCATAGTTGTTCACGTGAAATGCATGGCTACCTTCTCCTCAAGCGATGTGTCTGGTGAAGATGTTACAGCTTAATCCCATGGTTGGAAGGCCATGAGTTGGAGATTTGTTGGTTAGTAAATAAGGCTGCTGCCTCTGCAGGTTAACTGAGAGGGAAAAGTATGCTTTGAAGCATATCTTGAAACATCATTAGTAGTGAAGCCAAGAGCTCTGTAGACAGCTTGCACAGTCATACAACTGTCAAGGTTGGAGGAGACCAGTGAGATCATCATGTCCAACTGCTCCCCTAGAGCTTGCATGACTACCACTACCACTAAACCATGTCCCAAAGCACTACATCCATGTGTCTTTTAAATACCCCCAAGGACGGTGATTCCACCATACATCATCTAGAAATGACTACTGCACCTGAGGAGAAGGAAACCTTCACCATCCAGGCTGTGACCCTGCTGGTGCCTTGTCCATACTGCCATGACAGCCACCACAGTTGCCTTGCTCTGGGTGGTCTTTTTGTCAGTCTGGGAGAAACTGGGATGCAGTTGTGTCATACTGTGATACTCCTCAAACTGGCCTTCAGAAACTATATCATCATTTAGGCAAAACTGCTTTAGCTGGGATTGGACTAGGTGGTCTCTGGAGGTCACTTCCAATGCCCACCATTCTGTGATTTTGGGATACTGAGATTTTTGTGATTCTGGCATTCTAAGATCATGTGATCTCTACTCTTGCAATACTTAAGGTTAAATGAGATGGCACAGTTCAGCTGCTAGCTCTGCAATGTCCCTGCTCCGTTCTGCTGTGAGTTAATAGTTGTCACTTTGACCTGAATTTTGAGTGTGTTCGTGGCAGGTAGTTTGCACAGGCCAAAAAAATGTAAAAAAGCTTTTTGAGAAGGAAGAGTCTGTCTACTGTAAAACTATGTAGTGCTGTCTTTTCCTTTTTTTTTTTTTTTTTTTTTTTCCCCCCCCCCTTCTTTCTTCAAAGTTTGAAGGTGGTATTTGGCAAGTAACAGGAGCAGTTCAACACAGTGTCAAGTGTTCTTACAGCCAGAGTTCACTGTTAATGAAGTGACCTTTTGTCAAGGGCTTGGAAAATGTGTTCAATAGATTAGTTAATAAAAAGATCCAAATTCACAGTTACTGAGATTAAAATGTAGCTAATTTTGATGACACCCTATCTGTAAATGTATGCTAATTACAGAATGCTTCATCACAGATTTTTGTTGTTGTTGTTGTTGTTGTTTTTTTTTAGGCTTAATTTAATTATCTGATAATAATAAAGACATACATCCTATTTTCACTTGTCTGAAAGAAGGTAAACAAAGATGATGAAATGGTTTCATAGAATCATAGAATCATAGAATGGTAAAGTTGGAAGGGACCTCAAGGATCATCTAGTTCCAACCCCCTGCCATAGGCAGGGACACCTCCCACTAGTACAGGTTACTCAAGGCCTCATCCAATCTGGCCTTGAACACATCCAGGGAGGGAGCAGCCACAACCTCCCTGGGCAACCTGTTCCAGTGCCTCACCACCCTTACTGTAAAGAACTTCCTCCTAACATCCAGTCTAAATCTCCCCTCTGCCAGTTTAAGCCCATTGCCCCTTGTCCTGTCGTTGCAGGACCTTGTAAATAATCCTTCCCCAGCCTTCCTGTAGGCCCCCTTCAGATACTGGAAGGCTACTATCAGGTCCCCTCGAAGCCTTCTCTTCTCCAGAGAAGATACTGTGAGTGATCCAATTAAAATTGATAACCATTTGTTTGTAGCTGTGATTAAGTGACATTTAAAACACTTTGAGAGTTTGAAAAGTTGTTCCTGGGTTGTCACCAGTAACAGGTTGGTTTTACAGTCAAGCTTCTCTCCCTTCTTTTTGTTTACTTATTCAGAGAACAGCTAAGAACTGGACAAATAATTGCACGTTTGGTAAAAGTAGGTTTTATTTATCCACAGAGGAAATAAACTGCTGGAGGGGAAAATGTTGTACATCCCAAGGCACTAACTATGTCTGCATGGTGAAATTTGGTTCTATGTATTGCTTGTGACAAAGATGTTTTTCCAACATTCATTCAGTAAGCAAATATTGAAGTGAATTGCCCTTTTTCAATAAGTTTTTATTCTAGAACTGAATCAGGCTAATTTAGTCAGCGAGATGTCTGTGTATATATTCTGTCAATATTGCAATGGGTTTTTTATTTTTCTCCAATATTTGGCTATGTTGGAATTCTGTATGTGCTTCCCTGCAAATTATTTTAAAAGCCAGAACACTTAAACATTAGAGGACTTTTGCAGTTTTTGCTTAGGTGAATTATCTGCTTTGCATACCTTTGTTTTATGACAATGGAAATAGAGGTTTTTTTTTCCAGAACTGTGGAACTGTTGAGCATAATAATAAGAGAAGTCAACTGAGCATTTTCAGTTTGACAAAAAAAAAAAAAAAAAAAAAAAAAAAGTGTGGCTTTTTCAAGTCTTAGTAAAGATTTGAATAAAAACTCAGACGAACCCTGCCTTGACAGATCTTACTCCAATAAAATTTCAGTCAGATTTCAGTTTTCACATTTATTCTGTACACACTTTGCTGCAATGGATTTCACTAGTAATTAATTGATTGGAAGTTAAGTAGTAGATTTGTTAACTCCTTAATGAAAGGGTACGTCAAGCAAGGTAATGATTTATAGGTCTGTCAGTTTCTCTTAATTTAAATTCTTCCATGCAGAACTAACTTTAGAAGTGATGAAATACTTTGAAAAGAATCATATGAAGTAGATGTTGTGGAAACTGCTATTTACTTGGCTGTTGCTTTCTGCATATTTTTTATATACATAAAGTAATGGAGAGAATTACACCTTGCTGTACAAAATCACAGTATCACAGTATCACCAAGATTGGAAGAGACCTCAAAGCTCATCAAGTCCAACCCATTACCATAGACCCCAAGACTAGACCATGGCACCAACTGCCACGTCTAAACCTGCCTTGAACACCTCCAGGGACGCTGACTCCACCACCTCCCTGGGCAGCCCATTCCAGTAGCAAATGACTCTCTCAGTCAAGAACTTTCTCCTCAACTCCAGCCTAAACTTCCCCTGGTGCAGCTTGAGACTGTGTCCTCTTGTTCTGAAATTCTACCTCCTGCCCTACTACCAGAAACTAGGGAGAGTTAATTGGATTTTTTTCATCAGTCTCTAGTGATGAAGACTCTTACAAGCTCATGTGGTGTTCTCCTGATGTGATTAATTGTTTAGAGAAATAATAGCTTGTCAGACCTACAGCTTGTTTCTCCCTTTTTGTTTTGGCAAATTCTTTAACTTTCATAACTTGCATTTTTCCAAATGTGAGGCATTGAAATAAGAGGGAGTATTAGTTTGGGTTTTATTAATTATTTTAGTTTCTGTTCTTTGATGCACGGAAACAAGCTACGCAGTCACTACCAATATGCCAGTGTTCGCCTCTTAACATACCCTACATTCAGTTCTTACTGGATTCTCTCAAATCCTGGGATTCTTTCTGAGGCTTTTGAGACAAACTGTGTCCTACAGAGAAAGCAAAAATGTATTTCTGTAATATTTTTAACTTGCTGTATCACATGAGAAAGTGCTTTCTTGGACCACCATTCCCCCTACTCAAGAATTTTGTTTTTATTTGCTATAATTATAAAACAAGGATGTTCCTCTTCTTTCTTTTTACTCTTTCACAAATTCTTTGTATAGAGACAGATTGCAGATGTTCAAAAGCCACTTTTAAATAAAATTTAAATCAGTCCATAAATATACCAAATCCTATATTTCACAAGAATGACAAACTAGTGTATATTTTATTTCCTTGAGGCTTAAAATACTTATAATAAAAATTGTGGCTTTTTTAACACCCCCCAAAAAAACCAATCCACAATACACAAAAAAACAAAAAAAAAACAAACCCCAAACCAACAACAACACAAATCCAAAAGCCCAAACCATGTTTGCAGCAGTGTTTCAAGTACCACGTACTCCTCTTGATCAGGAATGTATGGGCTTTGGGGCACTTTCCCTGAAGTTCCAGTGGTGCCATCCCTGCTGCAGAGGTGGTTATTCCTAGGAGGTGGGCTGTAGGCATCAGTGCTGTTTGAATGTCATGATGAAATCCTGACACTTCTGAAGACAAGTGCTGTTGACTATAAAAGTCTAGAATTACAGTCAAGGTCTTTTATTTGGTCTGGCCTAAAATGACACAGCTGTCCCTTAGAGCATGCAGCTTTCCAGGCTCTGTGGGAAGGGGAGAAGCTGCTGGTAAGACTGCCTGTGATTACAGCTGTGCTTGTGTAACTCCCCAGGAGCAGCTGCTCCTTGCCCCATCCCGTGGCTGGCTATCCAATAAGGGGTCCCAGGTCTAATGAAGCAAAGGTGATGTCAAATGCCATGGTGTTGGCACGAGCAGGGGTGTGAGATACCATCACGGCACCTTTGGGGCTGCTGGAGGAGCTATGGCACCAGACAGCACCAGCTGCAATGAACTTGTGAGCACAACTACCCCCAAGAAAGCTCCCCCCCTCTAGCCTCGGGGTCCTTGCCAATCTAAACATGACATTTTTAGGGCAATGCTATTTGTCTGCTTTTGCTTTTAGCATGTGCTGGTGTTGCCGAGTTCTGATGGTTTGGGTTGTGACAGTGTTTTCATCTCCTTGCCCTGGTGGCTTTCATGCTCTCCAGCAGTCTTATTCATCTATGCCCAGGAGGCTGACTCACATTTTCTCTGTCCTTCATTGCTTCATTTTCACATCCCTTCCACAGCCTTTCCAAGACAGGTGTCATAGTGCCAAGGCTTCCCAAACCATTGACATATTTGTTGAATTTTTCTGCTGATTTCATCGGCTGCTTTTCCCTCTTTGTCCACATTGTTGGTAAGACAGCATTTTGTTCTGCTTGTGTTGAGCTGGGATATTTTTCTGATCCTGTATATTTTTGCCCTAAGATGCATATCTCTTCCTTGGAAGTGCTGAAAGGACAGACTCTGTTGGAAAACTCATTAATGCATAGTAGTTCAAAAAAGTAATGCCCTGAAAGTCCACTGATAAGCCAGCAGTTATGGCCTGGTAGAGTCAAGCAAGAGGAAGTTCATGTAACAAATACAGCAATGATCTGCATTAGCTTCCACTGTAATTCATTTATGGTGTAGTTCATGCAAAATGGATCAATTCAGTTTATTAATAATATAAGTAATAGGATACAATTATTTTTTTCCCCGAGTACTACTTAGTCTTTTATACCTTTTTCTTCCCCTCCCTGGGATTTTCTGGACAGAAATATGCACACTTGAGTTTATTTGCTTCTGAGTATGTGCTGTGATATGCACAATAAATATGTCATGATTTTTCCACACAACCTGAAAGTCAATAACTCTTCCTCAGTGCTCAGACATTTAGAAATGCCCCCAAAGGTCTACAAAAGTTCTTCCCACACACAATTTCCAAGACAATCTGTCTGTGGAAATGGAGAGAGCACTGCCATTTCTTGTGTGCACACTGGACACAAGTAAGCTAATTGGTATTTCTGTGGCAGAGAGGAATAGTTCCAAGTGCTCCTTGCAGGTTGATTGTCTCTATACTTGGCACTGGTGAGAGTGCATCTCGAGTACTAGGTTCAGTTTTAGGCCCCTTGCTACAAGAAGGACATCGAGGTGTCCTGCCTGGAGCGTGTCCAGAGAAGGGCAACAAAGGTGGTGAAGGGTCTGGAGAACAGGCCTAGTGAGGAGCAGCTGAGGGAACTAGGGGTGTTTAGTCTGAAGAAAAAGAGGCTGAGTAGAGACCACATTGCTCTCTACAACTCCCCGAAAGGAGGTTGGAGTGAGGCGGGAGTTGGTCTCTTTTCCCAGGTAACACGTACATAACAGGACAAAAGGAAATGGTCTCAAGTTGCACCAAGGGAGTTCTAGACTGGATATTAGGAAAATTTTCTTTACTTGAAGGAGCAGTCAGGCAATGAACAGTCACAACTGCTACCACAGCAGGCACTTGCTTCCTCCTGAGCTGAGATAGTGACTTTGGCACATACCAAACCACTTGGTCTCAGCACTGTGGCAGTCAGAGTGTTCTGTTTTCAGGCTTCTCCTCCTCAGTGCAATTTGAATGCTCACAAAAACATCCTCATCCCCAGCTCATCGCTTGTCTCAGCAACCTTGGTGTTCAGTACTTTTCACTCCTTCAGTTTTTCATCAAACTGCCAGAACAGCCTGAATGTGCTACCACTGGAGATTTTATTTTACTCTTAAGGAGGGGAAAAAAAAACAAACCAACAAAACTCCTTTCAAATCTACCTGGTAGTATTTTGGCCGACAAGGGCACTGAAAGGTATTGAAACATGAGCTTATTTTTCGCAGTTGCATGATTACATCTCAAAGTCAGTGTGTTCAGGGACCGCAGGCAAGCTGATAGTGTCTAAGAGAGGACAGAATTGGGGTCTTTTTTCTGTATGGTAGATATTCAGAAAGCCTGGATTAGTTTCTTTAGAGCTGTTCTTATCAAACAGCTCTGAAAAAAAAAAATCAAAGTAATACAGCCCTGAAGATGGATGAATTCTGTGGAGTACAATCTAAAATTGACCGACATGCAACTGTGAGGGCAGCTTGTAGTGCTTGGGGCTGCAGGATGCAAAGCTGTGTCCTGGGTTCAGCGGGCAGAGTCAGTTTTCACAAGAACCTGGGAGAAGCAGACCCAGGAACCCAAGGGGCTATTCAACACCATGTGACGTCATGCCAACAGGTCAAGGGAGATTCTCCTTCCCCTCTACCCAAAGGGACAGGAAACTACTGGGAAGAGTCCAACAGAGGACCATGAGGGTGCTGAGGGGACTGGAACATCCCTCTTAAGGATGATGTAGGAGAGAGTGAGTTGGAGGTATTTAGCCTGGAGAAGAGCAGATTAAGGGGGGATTTTACCAATGCTGATCAAAATCTGAAGGGTAGAGGTCATGAGGATAGACCTGGGCTCTACTCAGTGATAGGACGTGGCCAGCAGGTACAAACTGGAACACAGAATATTTCACTTGAACTTGGGGAGAAACTTACTGAGTTTGAGGGTGCTGGAGCCCTGGAGCAGACTGCCCAGAGAGGTTGTGGAGTCACCTTCTCTAGAGATTTTCAAAGCCCACTTGGAGGCATTCCTTTGCAACCTGCTCTGGGTGACACTGCTTTAGCCAGGGAGGTTGGTCTAGATGATCTCCAGATGTCCCTTCTTTTCCCCATCTTTCTGTCATTCTATGTTCAGCATATAACTGGGGGAGCTGGTCAAGAGTGATGTGTGAGAGGCAACATGGTGCTTAGTTGCTGGCTCACCCTAAACTACACCAGGCTATCATGATAAAAATGCCCTCATTCCTTGTGGTGTTAAAGCCTCCCACAGTTAGTTTATTGCTGCAGGATGTTAAAAACTAGAGAAATTTATTCTACCAGTGTAGCAAAAGTGTGCACGACCCATCTTTTGGGAAGGGTTAGTGCCTGTCTCGTTTCCAGGAGGTGCTGTGTGCTCAGATCTGTTCTGTGCAGGCCGTGCTGCAGGTGCATGCTGTGTATCCTGATTTGCAAACCGGGAAGAACGACGCTATTTTAATTCTTTCTCTGTGCCCAAAGCTCACAAAGCTGCTTTGCTTGGGATTTTGGTTTTGAACACTTTATTTCAGTCCTGAGAAACCTGAAACAGATTCTGTTGGCAAGGAAAATATTCTACTCTGTCAAGTATTGCAGTCTTATTCTGGTATCAGCGAGTCATCTCGAGGAGGAGGCTAAAATTAATCCTAGCACTATTTCGTCCGACGTCTTCATCTGGAAACTCAAAGCCAATGCAAATTGCAGAGAGGAGGTCACATGAAGATATCAGATGATTACAAGCTATTTATCTTGGGTGTCTTCTCAGCTCCTCAGAGTATATAAGGAAAGTGGATAGTGAATCCAAACAAAGGTAGGCAGGCAGGCAGAGATTTCTCATTGCTCTTCAGTTTACTGACTTGTGTAAACAAGAAGAAAAATTTAGGGGACAAGAGAGTGTATCTTTATCTGCAGCTGGTATAAATGCAGCAGCTTAATGGTGAATTCTCCCACTATGTCCATGCACCCAATTCTTTCTGTTCTATTACTTCTGAATTCTGATGGAATAAGAGCAGGATCCATCCCAACATATTACAGGATTTGATGCTGCTTCAGGCATGTGAGAGTTAACTGAAAGAGTGTTTCTGGAGCTGCTGACGCAGATGAAATAGCTTTAGTAGGTTTGTTCATGGCAGACTGAAATACAGGTGTTTGCTTTTGGAGGAGATGATGCTATGTGAGGAAATGCCATGTTTGGCAAACACACGAGGAGGTTCTGATCATTGTTTCTAGAGTGGAAATGTGAAGAGGTTGCAGTTACAAGATCAGTCTCAGGCATACTTTGAATGTGTGTACATTTGGACCAGGATCTGACAATGTTCCTGAGCATAATCTGTGTGGACACTGTTGTCCCCGTGCTGCAGGAGCACCCTGTCAGAACAGGCTCTGAGCACCTCAGGATGTGATGGAGTGTGGGAGGGCATGGGATGAGTGCAGAGGGCTTGGTATGGATGAGGTAGTATCTGGCATTAATTCAGGGAATTATTTAAGCATATGTCCAGCTCAGCACTGAGTAGGGCCTCTGAAGCCTGGGCACTAGCTAAAAATAGCACATAGCAGACTTTCTTTTTTTTTTTTCCTTTCTTTTTTTGTGTGGACCAGGGACCTTGGGACTTCTGCACGTGCAGTCAGGAGCAGAGCAGTCAAGACTGCAGTTGTGGCACTCAAAGTACTTCAGAGCACTGTGAAGCTTTGCCCACAATCAGCAGCTGCTACTGGCACTGCTTTTCTAGGGCACCTGGTTGTCTTGTCCTGGTAATTGCCAAAATACATGTGATGGCTCCTGAAAGTGGCCATTCCTGAGGCTGATGGTGCAAGAATTTTGGGGAAGGTGTGATGAAAAAGTGAACATAAGCAGGGGCTGCAGGGTGTTTGCCTGTGCTTCATCTTGCGTGCAGTGGCTGAGGAGCAGATTTCAATGGCTGGAAAGTCCACAGGGGACTTCTGGAATTCACAGCATCCACAGTGATCAACACCCAGCAGTTAACCTGACATAGTGAGGTTCTCAGCATCTTTTCAAGCCCTCAGTCTCAGAATTGTTAAATACCAAGACCTCAGTGAAGCAGCTTGCAGGGAAATGCTAAACTTTCATGCCCTGACATACTCAGTAAAAGACAAATAGATGCTCTTGAAAGTCCTTTTTTATACAGAGAAAAAAAATACATTAACGTGTTATTAAAAAAAAAAAAAAGTATATATCAAAATAAAAACAAATAACCCCAACCAAACACCAAAACTTAGAAAAGTGCTTTCAGAAGTGAAGTGGCTTGTAGCTGCAGCAAAGGGCAGTAATACTTGACATCTCCATTAGCCATGATGATGTTGGGGAAAGTAAGTTACAAGGAGCAACAAAAGCATATCCTGTCCTTGAAAGGGCCTTTAAATACACTTCTTGTGCAACCATAGAAAGAAAAAATGCCCCCTAAAAAAACCAAACAGGCAGAATACTCCTTTCCCCCTCAACTGACTGAGAAGTTAAAGATGCAAACAAAACAGTGTAAGGCTCTGTCTGCTTCTGTAGGGAATTACATACTTTATCAGACAAAGCAGATTTCCCCAAACTTGTTATAATCTGCTTTTTGAGCAATAATCAAGCCTAGCATTTGGTATATCACAGTATCACAGTATCGCAAGGGTTGGAAGAGACCTCAGAGATCATCAAGTCCAACCCATCACCACAGCCCTCAAGATCAGACCATGGCACTAAGTGCCATGTCCAAACGTGCCTTGAACGCCTCCAGGGACGGTGACTCCACCACCTCCCTGGGCAGCCCATTCCAGTGACAAATTACTCTCTCAGTGAAGAACTTCCTCCTCACCTCCAGCCTAAACTTGCCCTGGCGTAGCCTGAGACTGTGTCCTCTTGTTCTGTCACTGGTTGCCTGAGAGAAGAAGGTAACCTCCTCCTGGCCACAACCACCCTTCAGATAGTTGTAGAATATGTATGAATGCTGATCAAGTTTGTGTTTTAGCAGGCTGTGCTATACTGCATCCTTGAAAGTCCCATGCCTGTAGTGGTGAGCATGGAAATAAAAGTGTGACCGTTACAGCTTTAAGAACTGGGATGTCTTAACCACTGAGTACAGTCCTCCAGGGACTGACCTCCATAGGCCAGGAGGTGAACACTGTGAAGTGTAATCTTTCATTGTTATATTCCCTGCATCAGCCTTCCTCTCCCTTCCCTTCTGTGAAGAAAGAGTAATTGGCCATTGGAATGGGCTGCCTGGGGAAGTGGTGGAGTCCCCATCCTTGGAGGTGTTTAAAAGAAGACTGGATGAGGCACTTAGTGCCATGGTTTAGTTAATTAGAAGGTGTGAGGTGATAGGTTGGACTCAACGACCTCGAAGGTCTTTTCCAACCTGGTTAATTCTGTGATTCCCTATATACATTGGCTGCACAGTCAGTTTCTGCCCCTTTTCTCCCTCTGTCTTATCCCAGCTTGCTAAGCTGGTGTCTCTCTGGTATTTAAAGGGCAGTTGAGACTTCTGGCTTTGAGCACTTTGGCTGATTTTTATTGCATCATTTGGGTCTGAGGTAGCAGGGGCAGGGGGACTTTGAGGCCTTGTTAGGGGGGTAGGTTTTGGATGATAGCGGCTTAGTGAGGCTTTGGAAAGCCCCAGATGGAGAACTGGGCTGATGAATATGAATGTTGTGTGTTTTGCATGTTTTAGTACTGTTTTATATAGTCGTGAATAGTACTTCCATTTAAGTTTCCTATTCTTTCCAACCCTGTGTGGAGTGCTTTCTCTTACTCCTTTGAGGAGGGGTACAGGAGTGCTCACTCTCTACAACTTCAACAGTGACCTAAGACTTTAAAAGTCCCTTGTTGTGTATGGTATGAAGCAGTCCTGCCTCTGCTCTGTGGGGTGGAACTTGACACAACCTGGGCAGAGAGTCCATAGTGCCTACAGGCAACCTTCTGGTGCCTCGGAGCAGCACCAAGCTGGTGAGACACAGTAATTTTGGTCAGTTACCAGCCTTTCTGGTTTGATAGTAATGGCAATCACAACATGGTAGGAGGAACGGATTACTAAAAAAGCAGAACTGTTGAATTGTTGGGAGCTGTTAAGCTCCAGAGGCATTTCCAACAGTGTTGATCATCTGCATGATGGTGGGGATACAAAAAGTTTTGGATAGTGTTGTTTTTTTTGTCTTTCATGGATTACCCTTATGGTTAATGATACTTGAACAATGACTGGAGGCCAACCAGCTCCTTCAGTGCTACATCCCCTCAGATTTGAAGCTAAGAGTAACCTTCCTAGCTGTGGTAGTCAAGCTTTTAGCTGTGTAAACTGTAGAGTGGAAGGGTCAATGTCCTTAGTCCATCTAGGGAAGTCCTTTGGTGGCTGGTGTGTTTTTTGGGTTTTTTTCCCATTTGTTTTGGTTTTTGGATTGGCTTTGTAGTTTGTTTTGAATAAAAAAAGCTGCTGTGATTGAGACGAGCACATTGAGCATGTGTAATTGCATGGCATGGAAGCTTATGTGTTTATACATGATTATCTGCATTTGGGATTAATGGTGGAGCTACAGTCTTGTCAAGTGTGCTTAGAGGTAAATATGTATTCACTAAAGCTTCTGCATATACTGGAGATGTGATGTGATTATTTATGCTAATGACTGAGATGTGAAAAATGTTGCTAATGTGATATTGCCCTTTCCCTTCTATGTATTAATTTCACCAAATCTAAAGCTATTGAAGTCCAGCTATCTCTATCAGAAGAACCTATAGCAGGCAGGGATCCTCTTTTTTTTTTCCCCTGACATGCCTTATTTGTAAAACTCATAGATTCAAAATGAGTAATTAGAGGTAGTGATGGTGTAACGGAGGGGGTATTAATTGAAGCTAGATTATATTTATTTCAAAATTAGTATTGTTTATTAATATTCAATATTCAGACCTCTCTCCACCCTGACCACTATTTTTTAATAATAATTAGGTTCTGCAGCAGTCATGGGAACATTATAGAAAGGAATAACTAGATCTAGAAATAACTAGCAAAAATATATAAACATTAAGGAACTGGAGGACAAGGTTCCTGTGGTCAATATACTGCTTGCCCATTCAAGAAGCTCCTTTCTGCTTACAGCAGAAGGCAATTGGTGAATTACAAGAGGCTTAATGCATTTACTCACAAAATATTATTTCCCAACTGGTGGGGCTGGCTACAGCTTCACACAGTACCCCAAAAATGTTTCAGGGAATTCTCTTGGTGTCTTGTCAGCCGCTAAGGCTTCTGACTCTTTCCCAGGTTTCACAAGGTGCTGGCAGACAATCTCTGACCTAGTCCTGATTTCTCTGGATGATCTCTTTCCTTTCCAGGGCTCCTTGTCTTGGCAGGTGTAGGCAGGATGTCTTGCCATGTGCAGTCTTGGCACAATGTCATGCTGGCTGTGCAGGCCGATCATGTGGAGGCATTTAGAACCTGTTCCTAGTAAACTCAAGGCAGTGTAGTTTCCAGGCAGTTCAGGATGCACTGAGGCAGTGAGCAATAGCAGCAAGCAAGCTCAAATACAATGGCAGAGCATATTGTGTTACTTGCCCATCTCTTTTTATCAATATGGCCCAAGACTAATGGACCTTTGGACACAGAGTAGCCAATCAGAATGGCACTTAGCCAAGCTTGAACATATTAGGTGAAGCCATAGGCTTGCTTTACCCAAATTTGGGAAAACCTTAGGCCTTGCACAAGTCAGGCAGAAGCTAAGCCTGTGTACCTTGTTTACCACAGGAGCAAAACAAGTCTGGGCAAGCCAGAGTAGACTCAGTGGCTCCAGGTTTTTTGTCCTATTACCCGTGGTTGCTTCTCCCTATTCCAGAAGGAGGGAGAGCAGAAAAGCATGTCTGGGCAAGCCAGGATATGTATAAGCCTATTTTGGCCTATTCAGGCCTACCACAACAGATGGTAATGACCTTTGATTAAGACTGCATATTGTTTAATGAAATCTTACTAGCAGGCTTAGCTCTGTGCTCCAAAATACAGCTAACAGCAAAAACCTTAATGATTGCTACAAAGCAGCTGTTAACAGAAGGCAAAGGCACTTGCACCTGTATAAAGATGCAACATTTTACTGCCTTGTTCTTCCAAATCTCTTTTTAAACATGTCTTTTTTTGACTTGGAAGCACTTGAATTGACATTCTCTGTGATTAAAGTTTCTTTTGAAACTTCTATGACACTGGCAGGACAATGCAGGCTGCTACTGTCCACACCCTTATTAGCAGAGTATGGGAGGGAGAATAATCCAGTTTCATTTTTCGTTAGAGTCTGTGCCCTCCTTCCTGGGTTTCTGGTAGACATCCTTGTTTGCAGTGTGTTCTGGGCAGATCATGTCTCTCATTTTAGTTCCCAGCCTAGGGATGTTTATCTCCATTTGGGTCAGCCACTGAAGACCTTGTGGACAAAGGCTTACAGCACTGCAAGTGAAAGCTGCAGTGGAGCAGGTGACCAGCAGGCAAAGGCTTGATGTCCCATTGTCCAGGAGATGTTTTAACATTTATATACCTGTGATTTCAGTTGCAAATCATCTTCATTAGTCACTGTCCCTGAGATATTCAGAGAACATACAGACATGGCATTTTGGGACATGGTTTAGTAGGCAGGGGTGATGATTTGACTTGATAATCTTAGGGATCTTCTCCAATCTTAATGAGTCTATAATATCCTCTGTATTAAGTTGTTTGGAAGTACTGCCGTATCAGCCAATTTGAGTGAATGAGTTTGGGGCTAATGTATGAGGACACTGCCTCAAGCTGCACCAGGGGAGGTTTAGGCTGGATGTTGGGAAGAAGTTCTTTGCAGTAAGAGTGACTGGCATTGGAATGGGCTGCCCGGGGAGGTGGTGGAGTCACCATCCTTGAAGTTTTTAAAGAGACTGGATGTGGCACTTGGTGCCAGGGTTTAGTTGATTATAGATGGTGTTGGGTGGTAAGTTGGACTGAGTGATCTTGAAGGTCTTTTCCAGCCTGGTTAATTCTGTGATTCTGTAGTCCTGTGTTTGAAATCAGCCTTTATGCTGAATCTCCTCTACATTCTCATTACTACCAATCCTGTGTTTGCTGGCTCTGTGCTATATTCTTGCTTTGTAGCTGTGTGAAAATATAAATGTGGCAAACAAGGAGTGTTGCAGACAGTACAGGTGCTCCATTTCTCTCTCTGTGGTAAACACTGTTACATGTGAAGGGTCTGGAGAACAGGTTTTCTAAGGAGCAGCTGAAGGAATTGGAATTGTTTAGTCTAGAGAAGAGGAGGCTGAGGGGACAAACCTCCTTCTCCCTGAGCAGGTAGTAGGTCTCCTCTCTAGTGTCAAATGAAAGAATAAGAGGAAATGGCCTCAAATTACACCAAGAGAGGTTTAGGTTGGATATTAGGAAAAATGTCTTTCCTGCAAGAGTGGCCAAGCATGGGAACAGGCTGCCCAGGGAGGTGGTGGAGTCACCATCCCTGGAAGTGTTAAAAAAAGTATAGAAACGGGACTTTGAGACATGGTTTAGAGAGCACGGTGGTGTTGGGCTGATGGTTGGACTTGATCTGATGTCTTTTCCAACTGAAACAATTCTGTGACATGGGCATAATTTAACGATACATTACTGTTAATTCACCTACTTCATTTCATAATGAACAGTTCAATTTCTGTAGGCCTACTTAATGAATTTAATAGACTGATACTTATATTATGCTTTTCATCCAGCATCACTGAAGCACAGTCACCTTTGCTCTGAACTGCAATAGCCAGCAACAACACATAAGCAGCTTGGTAAAAATCCAGAACAAAAATGCCATTGTCCCTCCAGAGATCTCAGAGCAGACTGTGAAGATGGCTATTTATTTGCTTTGTTATCTGTAAATAGAAGTGAGATCCAAACTGGGTGAATTAGCCAGAAATAGTATGTACATTGTTGCACTAGGAAAACTGAGTCTCTAGACCTACTCACCTGATTATTTTATGGCTTCAGGAAAGACTGTCAATAGATTAACTGGAATCCTGGAAGAAATTTGATGTAAGCAGGATATCCTTATGTGTTTTACAGCCTGCAGGACAGTGTATTGACAAGTGCATTGTTATTAAACCCTGCCAGACTTGCAAAGACCACTGTGATCAGGGCTGTAGCTTTCTTTAATCTAAGGGAAATGCTCAAATGAATAATGTTCTTGTTACCTGAAATTTCTGAGACTGTTCTTTGGTTTCTCATTGTGGAACAGTAATATTTTCTGCTTTTAATAATATGCTGAAGAAATAAATCTATGTTCCCTCGGAAAGAGGAATTCAATAGCTAACCCCAGTTGAATGCTGCAGTACTGCAGTAGTGCAGTGCCAAGCATAAATAAGTTGTAGACTTAGTGACTAAGTGGTGGCAGCTATTATTATCGAGAGGGTCCTTTACTGTTTGTGGCTCTTCAGGACTGGGCTGGGTTGTGATCTTTGCTTGTTTCATCTTTTGCACCACTTAATCTTCCGAAGATGTTTTGCTGTTGTGGATGATTTCCTTTGACAGCAGTGTGCTGAGCAGTGGCAGATAATTTTTTTTATACATAGACTTAGGAAGCAGAAAAGGAGAGGAGAGATGAGGATTTGAAATCTTTCATCCACATTGAGCCATTGTGAATTTAGGATCTAGGGCAGTGTTAAAAAGAATTAATCATTAATGAGCCAATAAAGTGTATTAAAAGACAAATTGGCTGAACCTTGTTGGCCTTTTCCATTTCCTTCTATGGAAACAAAGTATAGAGTGCAAGATGATAAATAGCTCCAGTCCAGATATTCTTGTGGGATTAACATTGTAAAATCTCAAATAATAAAAGCATCCACTTTATAGTGCATTAACCAAATAAAAGCCTTTTCTGTTGTGCCTGTTTTGTGTACACAAAAGCAAGCTTGAATAAACATCTGCCTTCAGAGCACTCTGCTGTGCCAACTCCTGCCTTTTCTTCCTCTTTGCCTGCTGTGCTTGCCAAGATGGGTTAGTGGACAGATATTTCCAGGAGCAGTTTCTGCCACAGTGGTCAAGCAGTTGTACCTTCAGCTCTGCCACACTGGACTTAATTCTCTCTTTTATCCCTGCAGCAGCATCTTTGCCTACATCCCTTGTCCCTCCTGCATGGAATGCTGCCCTGCAGCTCTGCCAAGGAGCTCTCCAGCTTCTTGTACCTTGCCACTAGCCTGGCACTGCTGTGCAAAGTTTATACTGCCACCATCCAAAGGGATTTTGCTGCAGGTGGCTGCCAAGTATAGTGGTTGTTGGTAAGGGGAAGCAGAAGGCATTGCAGTCAGTATTCACCAGACAGAACTGAACTGAGAAGCCTGGCCTTTGAAAGAACTATGTATAATTTCCTCTGTTGGCTCCTGCTCTCGGCAGCAGTTCAGATCCAGTAGAGAGCAGTACCCACTCCTGTATTAACAAGCTGTGACTTCAGGTGTTGAAACTAGGAAAGAGAAATTGAACTGATTGTGCTGTTGTAACCTCGAGTGAATTCAGCACCACGTTCCAGTGAAAGGCAAAGGACTGAATGCATTGTATCTTTATTTGAACGTTTCCATTTTGAAACTGGCAGAATTTTAAATGCCCATTCTTGGTGATGCACCAAGCTGGGACTGAGGTACTTCAGTGTCTAGTTCTGAGAATTAACTGCTGAGCTTTCTGGATTAAAATGGTAGAGAACCTGCACTTAAAAGAGATGTGTCCACTGCCTGAACTGAATGTGAAAAGCATTCAAACCATGGTAATCGGAATGTTTGGGTTCACCCTTGAGTTGCTTATCCAGGTTATGAAAATATTTCTGGTCCCTTTACTCCTTTGAGAGCCTGAAGGATATATTCCTGTTGCAGGATTTTGCCAATTTGGAGGTCAAAGGCAAGTGTAGAGTCCTTCACCTGATGAGGAATAATGCCCTGCACTAGTATATGTGAGGGGTGAGATCAAGTTCCCCATGAGCCAGCTGTGTGGTCTTGGGGACAAGAAGGCCAATGGGGTGCATTAAGCAGAGTGTGAACAGCAGGTCAAGGGTGATATTCTCTTTCCCTTTCTGCTCTACCCTGGTGAGGCCACATTTGGAGTATTGTGTTCATTTGTGGGCTCCCCAGTTCAAGAGACAGGGAGCTATAAGAAGGAGTCTTATGGAGGGTCACAAAGATACTGAGGGGACTGGAGCATCTCCCTTAGGAGAAGAGGCTGAAAGCCTGGGGCTGTTTAGCCTGGAGAAGAGCAGGCTGAGGGAAAATCTAATTAATGCATATAAGTATTTAAAAGGTAGAGGTCGGGATGATGGGGCTGGCCTCTTTTCTGTGGTGGCCAGTGACAGCACAAGGTTCAATGGGCACAAACTAGAACACTGGAAGTTTCACCTGAACTCAAGCAAGAACTTTGCTGTGAGGATGCCAGAGCACTGGAGCAGGCTGCCTAGAGCAGTTGTGGAATCTCCTTCTCTGGAGACTTTTATTCTCCTGGATATGTCCCTGTGCAACCTGCACAGGGGGTTGGACTAGATGATGATCTCCAGAGATCCTTTCCAACCTCTACCAGTCTATGATTCGTGTTTGTTGGCAACTCTATACAAGCTGGAGAGTTGTGTATGACCTGTATCACAGAGCTGCTGCCAGTGATCTCTGCCTGCCTCTGGCATACAGGGACAG
Organism: Eubucco bourcierii; assembly: GCA_013396675.1. Classification (NCBI taxonomy): domain Eukaryota; kingdom Metazoa; phylum Chordata; class Aves; order Piciformes; family Ramphastidae; genus Eubucco; species Eubucco bourcierii. Next base: position 387,376 of record VWZE01013065.1, on the reverse strand, counting down.
CTTGTGGAGCTCACGTGCTCCAGGCTGCAGTCAGAGAAAACTTAAACTTGACAAACATGAATTCTCTGTGGGTCACTCAAGCATCATGAACGTGGGAGGTTCACGAATACTTACAACATCATTTGGCTGAAAGACCACATTTGAATTCATGCTGGTTTGCTTGGTAACTAGCAACACTGGGGAGAAAAAAGCCTAACACAGGTTGTAGCTGTTGTCTTCCTTCTCCTCCTTTTCTGAGTCCACCAGATCTCCAGCACAATTCTCAGCAGGTGTGCTCCTCACCTCTCAGGGGAAGAAAAGACAAAATATCTCTTTTCCTCCTTTATACCTTAGCGATTTTCCATCATTATCTCCAAGAATCTAAAAGCTTCCTGCTTATGAAGAGGACATTTCTAACACTGTGATAAATCAGTGCCTCTGTGACACGGGGGAGCAGTTGCTGACTTGATGTCTTGCATTTGGCTATTTACTTTCCACTTGTCATTGACTAGCTAGTTGTCTACTTCATGGTCCTTAAAGCAATTTGATGGGTCCTGGCAATAGCCATGTTCTAGAGCTCACCTAATTTAGTCAGCAGATACTTGTGATAAATCAGTGTCTCTATGGCATGTCATGTGCCCTTCCAGCAAAGGGCACTTTGTTTCCTTTGTGGTTGATTGGGGGCATGGCTGGGTTGATTATGCTGGTAGGAGGCACATGCCTCCAAGGTGAATGGCTGCAGAGGTGGTGTCTGCTGTTCTTTGAGACTGAACTTGCTCAGGTGAAGAACAGTTTGGAAAGCTGAAAAGGGTTCAGTGGTTTGCAGTGATGCATGTCAGGGTGAATCAGCAAATCCTAATGCTCTTCTGAGTTCTATGTATTCTTATCACAGGTTTAAGAAGGAAGTTTCAGTGATCAAGTTTTGATTGATGGTAGGAGTTGACCTTTATCTGTCTGAGGGGGCATGTGCCATAAGGGATAGAGATATAGCTGTGGGAATATGTTGAAACTGAAATGCACTTCTGACCCGCCATTCAGTTGTTGAATGGAAGAAAGGTGGAATACTTAAGGCCTGCAGTTTGCAATTGTGTTTGGTATTGCATTTCAAATGTGTGTTAATCCCTATCCCTGTAAGACTGTTCACCCATCCAAATGATAAACTGAGCTCAAAGCTTTCAGCTTCATAACTAGGTGATCTTGGAGGTCTCTTCCAACCCGGTTGATTATATGATGCTAATGTATTGTTAGGATGCAATGGCGGATAACACAGCAGAAGTTAAACCCTTTTGCTTTCCAGCTTGTCCTCAAATTTTAGATGGGCTGGCTGCGGCAAAGCATAACTCCTGAGCGTGCCCAGCTGGATCTTCGGTGTGACTACCTTAACATTCCGGGGAATAAAATTAAGACGCAAACGAAGCCACCTGCGAAACCACCCCAGTTAACAGGCACCAGGCACCACTACCCGCGCCTGTCCGAGGTGTAGGAAGCATGCGTCGTGATCCCGGGAGCGGGGATGACGCGACCGGGGTGGGGGGGGGAGGGCGTGTAGGGGCCAGGCGGGCGCCGGTAGCTCAGCTCTGGCTCTCTGCGGCCGAAGTTCTCCGCGGTTGCGGTAGCTCTTGCTCTTTCTCTCTGGAGTGGCGACAGCTCGCAGCAAGCTCTCCTACCAGCTTCCCCGCAAGCCCCTCCGAACAACTGTAGCAACCCGCAGCAGCCGCAGCTCCTGGCGGATTCTAACGGCAGGTTCCCCCAAGCAGTTTCTCTAGCAAAGTTCTTTCTGCCGATTCTCAGCCTCTGCTAGCCGATTCCCCCTGACTCTGTAATCGATTCCCCATCTGCCCCTGCTCTGATGCCTTCTATAGCTTCACACTGCTGCTAAAAGTATCCAACCACCCCGATTCGGCAGTGGAAGGCATGTCTCGTGCAGACTCCAGGCTCTTAAAGTCGACCCGGTCGCCAGAGCGTCTCCAGAGTCCCAAAGCTCCTCGGTCGACCCCAGGGGGCCAAAGCCAAACTCTCTCTCGCAACAGCGTGGAGCCACAGCTATAATAATGATCGGTCCCTTACACATATAAAGGTAAGAATGCACAACAGTGATGCCAAAGACGTGTTTCTGGTGTATTACTGCTTGTTTGTGGGACTGCCTCGAAGGAGGTTGGAGTGAGGTGGCGATCGGTCTCGTCCTGTCACTTGTTGCATGTGAGAAAAAAGGAGAACACCCTCAAGTTCTGTCAGGGAAAGTTCAGTTTGGTTATTAGGAAAGATTTCCTCACAGAAAGGATTCTCAAGCATTGAGACAGGCTGCCCAGGAAGGCAGTGGATTCACCACCGCTAGAGGTATTTAAAAGCTCTGTGGATATGGTACCGAGGGATGTGGTTCGGTGGTAGTGTCTTAGCAGTAGAGGTAGGATTGTGAGCTATGTCTGGGTGAGCAGGTGGACTTGAAGATCTCAAAAGTCTCCCAACCTCAGCAGTTCTGTGATTCTGTTACGTGCTTCAAATCTTGGTGTTTCAGCTTCCCTCCCTGGAGGTGTTCAAGGCCAGGGTGGATGAGGCCTTGAGTGACCTGTACTAGTGGGAGGTGTCCCTGCCTTTGGCAGGAGGTTGGAACTAGATGATCCTTGAGGTCCCTTCCAACCTTACCATTCTATGATTCTATGGATTCTTGGGGTTGGATTCTGTGCTTATCTGCATGTAGCATGGTTTTGGTGCTGTTTTATCTAATATTAAAAAACAAACCAAACAAACAAAACCACCACCAAAACAAACAAAAAACATAACCAAACTAACCCCAAACAAACAAAAAAAAAGAAACAAACGACAAAAAAGGCAGACTTGTTCTCATAAAACCCACAAGTGTGGAAGGCATTTTAAAGTGATGCTGTGGTGTAAATCGGAGGCTGGGGGAAAAAAAATGAAATGCTGTGCTCACAGTTATGACTGCTATGGGAAAGCGTTGCTTGGGATTTATGCAGCGTGTCTGAAAACCCATGAGACTGGAGTGCTTGAGGGAGGCTTTGGTGTGAATAACAGCTTCATGTCAGTAGTCTGGGAAGTTGTGGCATGCACCACACCACCAAACACAGCATTGCCTCTGTTCTGGTTTGGAAACCACCCATGAAACTGCTGTTTCATGAAGGCTCTTGAGCGAGTTCTCTGAGTGCTGGGTTGTGGGTTTTTTTGCCTTGGAGATGACACTGTGTTACTACTGCATGAGTGAGACACAAGTATTTCGTGTTAGGAAGTGGGAAAGATCCTGCTGAAGTGATGGAAATGTGTCTGAGCTGAGGAGTTTGGTGTCCCACATGCCTGCTTTACTTCCCTGTGTTTTTCTACTGAGTTTCTTCAAACATGAGAAGTTTCAAGAAGGTATGATGGTCTGTTTCCTACCAAGTTTCTTAACAGCTTTACAGTTGAAATTAATGAACATGTGCATGCAATAAGCCTTTCAGTAATTCTATTTAGTCACAAGGAAAACGTTGCTACAGCCTGGCTGCATGCAGCGCTCATAAATTAGCTCAGAACAGCATTTTGAATGTATCACCCCCTCCTTTGTCTTCACTAGGGAGTTTTCTGCAGAGGTATTAGTGCCTTAAAGGAATTAGTTTGACTTAGAAAAGATATGGTTTTCAAACCTTTAATTTCCATGCTCCTTGCACTGGGAGAGCGCAGAGGCAGACTGATAACACACTGCGAGTCCATGCTGGTGACTGAGGCCTTTGACTAAAGGAGGCAGAGGAAAAGGAAAGCATTTCTAGGTGCCATTGTGTATTTAGTTTCCCTCACAGACATATTTATGAGTGAGAGATTTGCCAATTCAAGCCCTTTTTCTGGGTTTGAGGCTGTGGGTGTGCTTGGAGCACAGTCAGCGCAAGGTACCTCTGGGTACAGCATGGCCTGTGGAGTGCTCTGATCAAGGTCTTCTCAGCACCCTTGTGGCTATTGTAACATGATTAATTTCTATTTAATTTAAAAGAGAAAATAGCAAGAGGTTTAGAGGTCAATGTGTCTGGTTCTCCAAGTTTCTCCCAGGAGATGAACCCAAGATAAAGCTAATGGGTTGAAGGCTTGAACACCAGGAGCAGCAGTGCTTTGCAGCCTGACTTTTCTTGGCTCTTGCAAGCTGTGTGAAGCACAAACTGTTTCCACTGAGCCCTTTTCTACACTCTGGAATCACAGAACCATTCAAGATCAAGTCCAACTGTTAACCTAGCACTGCCAGCTCACCCACAGAATCATTAAGGTCGGACAAAACCTCTAAAATTATCAAGTAGAATCATTAAGGTCAGACAAAACCTCTGAAATGATCAAGTCCAATCATCAACTCAACACTGCCATGACCGCTAAACCTTGTACCAAACTGCCATATCTGCATGTTTTTTGAAACCCTCCAGGGATGGTGATTCAACCACCTTCTAGACTCACTTCAGCACCTTGGTGTCTGTCTTGTAGTGAGGGCCACGAAACTGAACCCAGTATTCAAGGTGTGAATACAAGGTTCACTCCTTACTTTTATGCAGATCAAGTTTAATTACTTTGCTCTTGCCTTGTCTTAACAGGAACTGTGCAAAACCTGAAGCACACACCATAAGATCAGGAGTCTGCTTAGACTTGTAGTCTGCTTGGCACCTTCCTCACACAGAGATGGTGGCTGACAGCGCACTACCTGGAAATGTGTAGTGAGGGATGACAAAGTGGGTTTTAGGAGCTACCTGTCTGAATTGTTCATAGAATGGTGGGGGTTGGAAGCAATCTCTGGAGGTTGAATCCAACCACCTTGCCAAAGCAGGGTCACCTAGGGCAGGTCTCACAGGAATATATCCAGGTGGGTCTTGAAAGTCTCTAGAGAAGGAGGCACCACAACCTCACTTACCATGGTGTGTTTTGTGTCAGATTTTGGAAAGAACAACAGTTTGTAAGGGGTTAATGGACTGCTGTGTTTGGTAGTTTGGGGAACAGTGTAAGTAGAAAGGTAAGCTAAGGAGAAAGGTGAGTCTCTTGTTTTTTTGTCTCGCTGATGCTGGAAATGACTACAGAGATAATAGCTGAAGGGTTTTCAAGAGGTTTGCTTTTGTTTTGTAACCATTTTGTGGCTAATGCAGCAAGCTCTGAGGAAATGAGCTTGGTGTGAATTGAGGCTCTGAGCCTTGCTCTCCTTAGCTGGCGGAGCTGCCTGCCTATGTTACCTGCAGGCACTACTCTGTCACCTCCTCCTAGACCTGGGTGTTATGTCTTGCAGAAAACGAATGCAGCAAAATATGACACTTCTGTGGTGAATTGGCAAAAAGATTATTTCTGTATGGTGAGCCTGTCTGAAAGGAGGAAGTTGTTTTAAATATGTGGGGTGTTTTGGCTTTTTTCCCCTCTCCTATTACACTTGTGTTACTGTGGATAGAGCCTGCATTGTGTAAACTCTCATCTGAGAAAAGATAGGGCATCATGTGAGTCAGGTGCCTTTTGTTCAAAGGACTGCAGTCTGCATACTCAAGGAAAAGAATCCTTATTTGGACAAGATCAGTGAAAACTTTGTGAATTTCCTCTTTCTCAGCCTTTTAAGAAAGGATCTGTCAAAACTACCAAGGATAAAAAAAAAAAAACAAAAACCAAAACACAGCAGGTAGAGCAGGCAACAAAATATGAAGAAGTGAAAAATAACTTCAAAAGCAGTGTGTGAAATTTTCAGTCTTTGAGCATGTTTTTCATTATTTATGTGATGGGAA
>VWZE01013065.1:319381-381643 GCA_013396675.1 Eubucco bourcierii | reverse complement strand
CCTCCTCCTCTCCCCACTGGATCTGTGAGGATAAAAACTTGTTCTGAAGAGTAAATTTGTAAATTTTTAATTATGTTCCTTTTTGAACTCTGTATTACAGCAAAAATAAAACTGAGTCAGAAAATATAGGAGATTTCCCCCCCCACCCCCCTTTTGGTTGGAGGAGGTGTGGGTAGAGTTTATCATTTCTTTTGACACGTAAGAAATTCAAACATGTTCAAGGAAATTCTGTAAAAGTCTTCAATGAAATAATTGTGCACTGGTAAGCTTTGCTTTCTTTAGGGGAGTTGTGACTAGATGACCTCAAGGTGCTTTCCAACTCAGTGCATTCATGACTGTGAGTTTTTGGGTCCATCAATCAAAAAGCCTCTTTCATATAACTCCTAGTGGGACTCCGGTGAATCTACAAATAGGAGTAACTCTGTGATTAACCTCTTAGCAGGAATCTACTTTCTCATGATTTCCACAACAGCTGGCACAAGGCACAAGTCCACAGGTGTGAGTCCACAGCAACCTGATGCTAATAGTGTGACTGGTTTGGGAAATGGCTCCTCTGCCATGCTCTGGGGAAGGCAATCATCTGTATGGAGCCAGGGGCACTGAGAAATTGGGGAGGGTAGCTGAGCTGAATGGGTTTTTGATTTCCATCAGGTGAAATAATGTGGACACTTCAGCTTGCTTTTTTTTCATCCTCAATGAAGAACCAGGGTTTGGAAGGAACAGACTAGACCTTGAGGTCTAAGTTGATGCAACTATCAAGCAATGCCTACCTCAGAAAGTTCATGTAGCATCATTTTCTCTTGCTCCCTGGGTTGGTAATGTACCCAAACCTTCCTATCACCCAAAGGCAAGCTAAGGACACAAATATGAGTGGGATGAAGCAGGTTCTGAGGTTATTTTGAAATGTGTGTTTAATGTAGCCATTTTATGGTTTATAAAAATTACAAAAGATATGTCAGCAATTCTGAAATGAAAATGTTCTGTTTCAGTGCCTGGGATGAGAAGTTATTGCCTTACAGTGGGAAACATTTTGATATCAAACTTATTTGTGATGTAGTTGTTTCTTTACTGCAGTTCAGGCTGCACAGAGAGAGTCTTGGATTGGTAAGGCCCCTATGTGATTTTTGTAATGCTCTGAAGTCAGGTAAATTCATATCACTTGGTTAGAGGGAAAGGCATATGCATGAATGTGCCTGGAACAAGGGCAATAATGACTTAAGCTTGGTGCCATTCAGTAATACATGGAAAGCGTTGTGACAAAGTGAAATGATTCATCCCATAATGTTTTAGGGCTGTCAAAAAGTGTTCTGATGTAGCAGGAAAACAGTCACTCCAGGGAAGTTTCCTACCTAGAAATTTATTTCCTTTCAGGAAAATCATGGATCTTAACTCCTCTTCCTCCCCTTCACCCCAGCCTTTGCTTCAACAAGACCTGCAGACTCTGATGTTGAAGTATTTAAAATCACTTCTATTTCTAGAAATTGTCTTCTGGTCTTTCCTTCTGCTCTGATGCCTGATGGACATGTTACCTTTGAGTAATTGGTGTGTGGTTAAACTTGGAGCAGCCCTGAGAATAGCTGCGAAAGAAACACTTTTGCTTCCCTATTCTGCTTATATTGGGGTTAACTGAGCTTGAGGACTCTGTCTGTATTTTTGTCTGTGTAGCTCTCTGAATGAATTACTGGAGATGTACTGGTGCCAGCAATCATGCTATGTTATATATATGTTGCTGCTGGGATGAACAATTGCTTCTGATCAGGCTACTCAATGTTGCCTGATCATTCATTGTCATTGCATCTGCTGGACAAACATAAAAGCCATCCTCTATGGGTGTTTTTTGAAGATATTCTCTCAAATTGACTAATTATTCCTTCTGCTGCTTCCTGGTCTTATATTTGCATCTTCTCTGGTGATAGAAAAATCAATGTCAATGTTTAAATGCAATGCAAAAACTCCTTGGACAGAGTGAGAGTAGGAGTATACTTGCAAGTATACTCAGAGAATGTACTCGTGCATGAGTCACAGATGTGACTTGTCTGATGATGCAAAACAGTGGTAAGCAAAACACCATTTTCATTTTGTAAGCTAAAAATTCCATCACTCCCTGTGCCTTAGGTCAGATATGTCAACTTTTTTCCTGAAATACTCCAAATGGAAGATAAGCTCTAAAGAGATGGATTGAAGTTCTTTTCTCCTTGCTTTGATTCCAAAGGGTATCATTGCTCATCCTATCCTTTTCTGTTTTACCAGGCATTGGATGGTTGAAAAAACATTATTTAAATTCATTTCAGTTTTGCTGTTGGACTTTTTGACACTTCCTGAATCTTCCTGAATAATATGATATTTGACAGGGCTTGAAGTGAAATTTTGTTCTACAAATAACCTTCCAGTTATTAATAAAATGAAGGATGGAGTTTACAGGCTGTTGCCCCCTGCCCTTCTGTCAACTCAATGAACTAGCCATGCTCTGTAAAACAGATACTGTGGCAGCTTCAGGAGAGGAAAAGAACTTATGTGATGAGCTTCACTTCTACCCTCCCTCCTTGGAGGTGTTCAAGGCCAGGTTGGACGAGACCTTGAGTAACCTGTGCTACTGGGAGGTGTCCCTGCCTATGGCAGGGGGTTGGAACTAGGTGATCCTTGAGGTCCCTTCCAACCTTACCATTCTATGATTCTACCCTGGCCTGTATATTTCCATTCCTTGTGAATTATTTATACCCCACAAGTCTGCTGTGGCATGAACAGTTAGCTCAAGACTAAAGGATCTTCCACTGAGAGGGTGAATTGTTCATAGGTGTGAAGAAGTGCTCAAGTGAATCTTTATTTGCTTTTTGTTTCTTATCCTCATGACACAAAGCAGTTGTGTTCTCATAAGAGGAAAATGTCAGGATCCTGTTGTTGGTGATTTTTTTCAAAGAATGCAAGTACAGTCGTGCTCAGCCTGTGGAAATTTGCCATGCACCTACCAGGAGTAGTGTTTGTTGGATTGTTTTAAAATTCATTCTCGGTAGACCTGGTTTTGCATTTGCATTCATTCCTACGTAGCCCATGAGGACTTCAGTACAGATGTGGCTCTTCTAATTTGCTGTTTCCACTCTGGGCTTGCTAAGCAGGCAGGGGAACCTGCTGCCTATGGCTTTGGTTTTGTCCTTGCTGAGGGCTTTTTGATCTGGTCAGTCCCAGTCTATCATTTCCTGCCCCCTTCACTCCCTGCAGCTTGGATCTTGTTTCCTTACAGAATCAAGAGCATTCTTTTCCCAATTCTGCACATCCATCACCAGCTGCTCCCTTACCTTTACAAAGCTGTTGCCACTTTGTGTTATTTATTGCTTGTTTGCTAAACAGCTGGAGCCGTGCTGAACTGTGAAATGATTTCTCCTTTCTCACAATCACAGTCTGCAGTGTGTCACTTCTCTGAGACAGTTTCATGCTCTAGATCAGGGCATTTTTAATACTATGTTCCTGTCTGGAGCTTTGCTGGGAATAAATCTCAAATTCTCAAGGAGGTCATCTACCAAAAGAACCCTGGCATGGAGCACAAAGAAGTTGTGTTTGAAACGGTCTTAATAGTGCAATACCAAAAACACTGTGGGTCACAGCATCTATAGAATCAGAACTGTTTTGGTTGGAAGAGACCTCTAAGACTGAGATCAACCATCAGCCCAGTACCATCATACCCACTAAACTATGTCCTGCAGTGCCACGTCTACATGGTTTTTAAACACTTCCAGGGATGGTGACTCCACCACCTCCCTGGGGGGCCTGTTCCAATCCCTGACCACTTCTGCAGCAAAGACATTTTTTTCTAATATCCAACCTAAACCTCCCCTGGTGCAACTTGAGGCCATTTCTTCTCATCCTATTGCTAGTTAACTGTAAGAAGAGACCAGCCTCCACTTCACTGCAACCTCCTTTCAGGGATTGGTTGTCAGTATGTGATCAATGCTGATCAGTATCTAAAGGGTGGGGATCATGAGGATGAGGCTGGACTCTAATCAGTGATGCCCAGTGATGGGACAAGGGGCAGTGGGTGCAAACTAGAACACAGGAGGTTTCACTTGAACTCAGGGAGAAAGTTTGAGGGTGCTGGAGCAGGCTGCCCAGAGAGGTTGTGGAACCTTCTTTCCTGTAGACTTTCAAAACCCACCTGAACGTAGTAATCCTGTGCAACCTGACCTAGGTGGTCCTGCTTTAGCAGAGGAGTTGGACTAGATGATCTCCAGAGATCCCTTCCAACCCCCAGCATTCTATGATTCTGTAAAAATGCCAAAAAATCTGAACAGAAAGGAAAATATTTCCTTTAACACAATACAGCAGAAAAACTGAGGTTATTTAAGATAACTGTTGGTTATTGCAGCCAAAAGGCAGGGCAAAGGTTCAGAAGAATTCAGAATGTGCAGCTCTTCCCTGACCTGCAGGGCTGTGGGGGTTTTCTGCCTTGCCCTTTCCTGAACCTATATAAAGAATGATGAGATAAATTATTAAAGATGCTCCTGACACCCCTTGGATGCCTTTTGGTTCTTTGTACCCATGATGGGAGGGCACAAAGTATTACTGAGGCATTGAAGGGACTGGTTAATTAGCTCATGTGGAGCCTGGGGAGTCTGCTAGGTCTTGGGGCAGCATCAGAAGAGCTTTCTGCTGCCTCCTTTGGAGTGTCTAGAGGTCACTGAAATGCAACTGAGTGATGAATAAGATGTTATAAGATGAATGGACAACCAAAAGGAACAAGACTGTTTCCTGTAGTCTGCTGTGCTGATTTTGAAGTTGTGAAGCTGGTGTCCTGCTGGCATTCAGGAGCTCCATAAACTGAGGATTGCTTTCCTCCACATGCAGAAAGGCTGGATGCTATTTCTTCCTGAGTGAAGCTTTGTCTTCTGTGCTTTTGGCTGCTATGAAGCCATCTGGAGGTGTCAGCTTGCATGTACTCGCTTGCCAAGCCCTGTTTCATGCAGAGACCAGGTAACACCTGTGAACCATTCTCTGTATAAACTATCAAGTGTTTTGCAGGTGGCACTGGAAGTGTTGACGTTCACCTGCGATGGGCTAAACGGTTTGTGTCGAACCTGCCCCAGGAGCTTGCCTTTCCAGGTTGCACGACAGCATACGCTGACTTTCACGTCCTTTGGGCTTGGAGCTTCAGACTCTTTGGGTCTGGCAGCCAGAACTGTTTAGCAAATTGTCCCAAAGAAATTACTTCCAAATTTCACAGAGTTTGCTGGAGACCAGAGATCTTGTGATTTTGTGAGAGTGAGAAGCTGCTTTATTTTCTTAGTTTGTGGTTTAAGGATTGCACTCTGGTTTTAAAGAGACAAAAGGACCATTGAGAGAGCATGTGATAGTGGTGGGGTTGTGTGCACATATGGGTGAGTGTTCTCATAAAATCCTAGAATCGTTTTGGTTGGGAAAGACCTCTGAGGTCTGAGTTTAACCACTGACCTAATACTGCTATTCCCACTCAACTGTGTCCTGAAGTGCTATGTCTGCATGTTTTTTGAACACTTGCAGGAATGGTGACTCCACCACCTCCCTGGGCAGCCTGTTCCAGTGCCTGACCACTCTTTCAGTAAAGAAATTTTCCCTAATACCCAAGTTAAACCTCCTGTGGTGCAACTTGAGGCCATTTCCTTTTGTTCTGTTACTCAGTACTTGAGCGAACAGACCAATACTCACCTCGCTCCAACCTACTTTCAGGTAGTTGTAGAGGGCAGTAAGATCTTCCCTCAACCTTCTCTTGAGTAATCTCTGTTTCAACTCTTACAGTCCCATGCATATAGCATAGGTGATGTGCTTTGGAATGAGCCGAAGGAGAGCCATGGGATATGGGATGTGTATTGGAGTATGGCATAAGAAAGTAACAAAACAGTACTTCAGTTTCTATGGTAGTAGAAAATTTACCTTTAGTTTTGCTACCATATAAGAGGTTTTCTGAGTCTCTTGAGAGAGCAGAGTCTTCCTACTGTGGGTAGAATAATAGGAACTTTATGGAATAAGCATTTTATGCTATCAGAAATAATAGTTGGGGAAATAATTGTAAAAAGATGTGAAAAATTAACTCCAGCAATTCAAGAGTCATCTGAATCAGTCAAATGATCTTCTGTGCACGTTCATGGACTCTTAGTGGGAGCTGAAATAACTGACATTGTTTCTAAACTTTCATGGTATTCTGCGTATCCAAGAGCTTACAGGCTGACCTGTGTTTCTTGGTTGGTTGTGCATAAAATAACCTCTAGGCTTGATCTTGCAAAGACTGTGGAAGACTGAGATCGCACAAAGACTTGCAGTTATTCATTGACAGCTGTTCTGATCACTAGTTGATCCATGATAATCGTGCATGTTCCACTCTCATTGTGAAACTCTGTGTGTTTCACATCTCATATGGGCCACATTTTGTTCTCATTCTTAGTTTGATGGATAAGGTGCTGCCCTAGAAAGTGGGATGTGTTGGGAAAGAAAAACCTGATCACTGCTCTTTGCTGTCACATAAAGCATTAGAAATCTTTGGAATGTCACTGTCAACTTTCTGTGTTGTCAAGTCAGTATTTCTGTTTGATGTGGTCTACAGTGAAATCAAAGCTATCCACATCTCTGAATGCATTGGCTGCATTGAGCTTCTCAGAGGACTTCAATGAAGAGGGTTCAAACCACTTCAGCTTTGAAGGTGCACACCAGTGTGCCCATGTAGGGGGCTATGGCACAGCTTAGGTGTTTTGAATTTCATTGCAAGATAGACTTCTCCAGCAAGCACTTGGACATTTAAATCTTACCTCTCTATTTGCAGGCTGTTTAGGGTGACTGTGAAACAGCTCTGAACAACTGTTGTCCAGATGCAGTCAGCCTAGTAATTAGGAAAAAACTGAAGTATTTTAAAGATATTTAATATTAGTCCTGCATAGAGACAAATGCCAGCGTGATTTATTTCTTTTAGCAGTATATTCTTCTCAACTGAATTATGTGTAAATGTGTAGACATGGTCACTTTAAATATTTTATGGGCTTGTATAAGGTAAGACAGAGAGAAACCTGTAGGGGCAGTGAGAAATATTGCTGTATAACTTTAATTTTGTTTCAGCAGTTTAATAATTAATTTTAACTGGATTTGAACATCAGAATGAGCTTATGGCTACCGTGTAACCTGCTGCTGTAGTTCTTGAAGTTAGTGTGAAGAGGAATCTTGAGTAGCCAACAGAGATGAACTATGAATTTCATTAGGTTGCCATCTGAGAAGGAATCTCTGACTGACCAGCAGGTCTAGAGAAGTGAATCTGTCCTTCTCTACCCTGCTCTGGTGAGACCACAGCTGGAATACTGCATGTCCAGCTCTAAGGCCCTCAACACAAGAATGATATGAGCCTACTGGAATGGATCCATGGGAGGGCCATGATGACCCTCAGAGGGCTGGAGTACCTCTCCCTACAAAACCAGACTGAGAGTTGGGATTTTTCAGCCTGGAGAAGAGAAGGCTCCAGGGTTCCCTTTGTAGCAACCTTCCAGTACCTGAAGGGGATCTATAAAAATCCTGCAAAGGAACTGTTTACAAAGGCATGTAGCAGTAGGACAAGGAGGCAAGAGGGACCAGCAACATGGCCATCTGTGTTGTCTTGCTGCTTATTGTGGCACAGTCTGAGGTTATCACAGGCAATGCTGCTGTTTTGCAATGGACACTGGACGCAAGTGACCCTGATGGGTGTTACTGTAAATCATAGAATCATAGAATGGTAAGGTTGGAAGGGACCTCAAGGATCATCTAGTTCCAACCCCCTGCCATAGGCAGGGACACCTCCCACTAGTACAGGTCACTCAAGGCCTCAACCAACCTCACCTTGAACACTTCCAGGGAGGGAGCAGCCACAACCTCCCTGTGCAACCTCTGCCAGTGTCTCACCACCCTCACTGGAGAGAACTTCCTCCTAACATCCAGTTTAAATCTCCCCTCTTCCAATTTAAACCCATTGCCCCTTGTCCTGTCATTGCAAGACCTCCCAACCATAAATTTTGTAACCCGTCCTTATAGTAGAGCTGCTGCAGCCCTCTGAGCATCTTTGTGGCCCTCCTTTGGATTGGCTCAGACAGTTCCATGTCCTTCCTGTGCTGGGGTCTCCAGAACTGCACACAGTACTCCACGTAATGGTAAAGTGCTTGCTGTGAAAAGGGAAGAATTGTTCTGTATGGGGTGGCAGTTGTGTTTTAGACCATCTTCTTGCAACCAGTGATTCTGAAGTGACTTGGAGACCTGATTCAGTGAAGTACTGAACGCTTTTATGATGCATTAAGGATGCTCAGCACCTCTGCAGGTTGCTGACTTCTAATTAATGCAATGTGTGACCCATACCTCACTTGGTTTGCATAGTTATTTGCCTTGTAAAAAAAAAAAAAAAAAGTTTGCCAGCTTTATCAAGAGAGAATATTTGTGTTTACCTGCAGGATGAATAACATTTAAGTCAGCTATCACCCTGTTCAGGTTTTACCTTTTCAGGTTCTGTTGTAGATTTGAATATGACTTCTTTCAGTAGAATGTTGAATAGCACAGCCAGCTTTAAACACAGCATCCACAACTGCTTCCCACTTCTGACTCATGGCAGTACAAAGATCTATCACTAACATGCTTTTCATCTGGAATTGTCCACCTAAGGATGTCTGAACTCCAATGTTTGATAATATCTGTTTAAAAATGTTTATTGTCTCAGTTAAAATGCTAGAAATTGAAGTGTAAAGCACTGTGTAAATAAAACGCTTTGTCCATCCACAGAGTCTCTGCAGGAACCGTGTAAATTACAGTAAGGGTTGTTGGGAAGCTCATCTACTAAAGCTGCCCCTTGATTTCTTTCTTTCTCCCTCCACCCCCACCCCCCCCCCCCCCTTTTTTTTTTCCTTCCTCCTTTCAGGGTCACATGTGCCAGAGCAGCATCTTGAGGCTGATACACAGTAAGTGTATGTCACCTAGAGTCAACTATGTTAAGAAAAACACATTCTTGTGGAGGACCAGGATGTAGCTGATTAGATTCAAGGTTTTGCATCTTGCTTGGATAAAGCAAGAGCTGGTCAAACCCTAAACGTTTTCAAACTAATTAAACACTTTATAGGCTACCTGAGCTTAAAAATTTGTACTCATAAACTTTTGTGAAATATTTCCTAGAGGGGTAAAACTGATCATAATTCAGTACAATGCAGCCTAATACTCTTTGCTTTACTTGAAGTAAATGCCCAAGGTTTTTCATCATTTACTTCCATTTCTCTGAAATCGTCAGAACTGCCTCCCAAGAGATGAGATATAATTAGTCTGAATAGAGGAACTGTAATTAGGGAAAAGCAGGGATATAGATGGACAGAAATGAGCAGCAGTTCCTGCAGATCAGGGTCCGTGTTCTGAGGATTCTGTATCAGAGCAGCTTTTACTTCCTGTGACTCTGTGTCCCCATATGCTTCAGCCTTGAAGCCCAAGAGTCCAGGTGGGAAACATCCCTGTAGGGAGACACTTCTGTCCTCCTCCAGAAGATTCCCTGCTAGCAACTTATGGGTCTCCATCCTGAAGGGTGGTAACCATCTCTCAGTCCTTCAGGTTTCTACTAATAGTTGCCAAGTGACACCTTATGTCTTCAATACAGTCTGGCAGGTTGCCCTTTGCTCTCCCCTTCCTCCTGTTCCCTCTCTGTAGCCACTGTTTAGTCATTTCAACTCTGCATCTTGCCTTTGTTTGCCTACAATGCCTGAATATGAGAGAGTGGTTTATTTGCCACTAAATTGAACTCTCTCTCCTCACACTGACTGCCCAAGGATAAAAACTGCTGAGATTAGGGTCAAACCAAACATTGCTACTTTGGTTTGTGGGCTGATGGAAAAAAGGGTGGAGGAAAAGAAGGCAGGTAGGGTAACTGGCTAGATAGGAGTGGTGTTGGGGCAGTTTTCAGCTAAGAACCAGTAGTACTGAAAGGGTCAATGAAACGTTTTACATAGCTGAAAATATTTTTGTGGGAGGAAAACCGATTCTGAAACAGATCTTGATAAACCTCAGAATTGTTACCATTTCAAGTTACAAGTCAAAATCTCAAATGCTGACACTCTTTGGTTTATTTTAATAGGTATTTCTCACTGGGAATGTGCCTGAAAAATATCACCTACTACTTACGATGCCAGACAGCATATTTTATGAGACATTTGTGTTTTGACAAAGCAAGCTCTGTCATGCAATTTGGTTACACATATTTTTGTACCAACACTTAAATGTTGGGTTTGAACTACTCAGCTGTAAGAAAATATATTTATAATCTCCTTACAGTCGCACATTCTTGCATGCTGAAAGAGTTGGTTAGAGTAATTTGTAACTCTTCCAGATAATTTTAAAGCATACACGTTTCAGAATCGAAAAGGAACCGCAGAAGGGAGCTCAGAAAGCAGCTTTGCAGCTGATCATAGGAAAGGCAATTGCAGAGCTTCCAGAGAAGCTTGCCAATGACTTGAATGTCGCTGTTGGAAGGATACCATGCTTGGATTTGAACACATTGGCCAACCATGTTGTATAGGTGGCCAAAAGTATGAATTCTACTTTTAGAGGGAACACCTGTCCCAGCTGCTTCTGGTCCTCTGCTGCAGATTCCTCTTGGCAGCAGAAAGGGAGAGAGCAAGTGTGCTCTATTTTGAAAAGTATTTTTGGCATTGCAACAGTCTCTTCTTACCTTCTAGACAGAGTTATTAAAATATTTGTTTTCTTACGGTCTCTCCATGAAGTCTGTATGTGCATCTCCCACATGACTTCCAACATTTACATCCTTGGACCAAATTCTAGCTAAGGGCAGAGGGAGTTCTGCTACAGCAGTTTTTGGGTGATGGAGTTGCTGAGTAAAGCATTGGTTTTACTTGGAAGCTGTATCTTCTGTAGGTTGACTATGGTAGAATCATCATCTGAGGGTCTGTATTATTACATGAGATTGCATTGCTCTACCCTAGTAAGAACACATCTGGAATACCGTGTCCAGTTCTAGGCTCTGCAGTTCAGAGGGACAGGGACCTGCTGGAAAGAGTCCAATGGAGAGCCGTGAGGGTGACTGGGGGACTCAGTGACTGGGGAACCCCCTATGGCAGGGGGTTGGAACTAGATGATCCTTGAGGTCCCTTCCAACCTTACCATTCTATGATTCTATGACTTGAGCATCTCCCTTACGAAGAGAGACTGAGAAACCTGGGGCTGTTTAGCCTGGAGAAGGGAAGGCTGAGAGGAGATCTGATCAACGTGTACAAATATCTGAGGAGTGGGTGGCTGGGGCAAATCTCTTTTCACTGGTCAGCAGCACTAGGACAAAGAGCAATAGCTACAAATTGGAACATAGAAGATCTCACCTCAATAAGAGGAGAAACTTCTTTACTGTAGGGATAATGGAGCACTGGAACAGGCTGCCCAGAGAGATTGTAGAGTCTCCTTCTCTGGAGACTTTCATAACCCAGCTGAATGCATTCCTATGTGAACTACCCTGGGTGATCCTACCCTGGCAGAGGAGTTGGACTTGATCTGTGGAGGTCCCTTCCAACCTCTAAGATTCTGTGATTCTGTGCTGTGCTTTCACATTCAGCTTTTGACGTGTGGGAAATGTCAGTGGTGTGTTGAGATGTGTGTGGCACTGAGAGTCCTGACTAAGATCTAGACAGACAACTTGGCTCCTGAGTTGGGCAGGGGCTTCTGCTAAGAGTTTTCTTGCCTTAAGGGTTAAGGAAGTTCAATGCATTTCTTCTGTAGAGCACTGTTCTGTGGGAGAGTCACTCATTTGATCTGTGCTGCTTGTTTATGCTACAGCAAGTAGCTGGCAAGTCTTGTGATTGTTTGAGCTGGACTCTTGTAATAACCACATTCCTGATAGAAATATCCAGTGTTTCAGAAGAAAACTGTCAACAGGCTCAGTTTAAATCCTTTGTTTGAGCAAATGTTTGTGACAGTCCCCTTGCCTCCAGGCTTCACAGAACGTAAATACGAAGACAGCCAAAGCAGGCGGAATAATTTATTTGAGCAAATATTCATAGGAAAATGAGCTGATATATTTGCATGGGGCTAAAACTTTCTTCATCACAGAGGCTGGCTGAAGAAGTGAAGATTCTAGCTGGAGCTGTCAAGGAAAGACATAGGGCAAATGAGCTTGCTTGCTTTGTTCTTTCTTTTCCAAGCCTCACGTTAGCATCTTAAATTCCTTCCCTTTGCGTATGAGCACCAGGAGGAATGTAATTACCTCAGTGATAAGAATGTTGATTAATGCTGCTTAGGCTGTTGATAACACCTATTTTAAAAGGTGAAAGCTTTCCTCTGTGTATGCTGCTGTGTGTTACAGTGGAACATGGTGTCAAGAATTCGACATTTTCCTCATGACTCCTAGTGCGTTGAGTCATCCCGCAAGCCTCGATTTGCTCTTCGTCATTCAGTTATTTCATTACCTATTTAAAATGACTTGGAAGAAAGGGTAGCAAATGCCTCTAGTTTTGGTGTTTGTTTTTTTTTAATTTAGTATGTTCTGTTTTCCCCTAAAAAAAAAAAAAAAGAGAGAGAGAGAATGGAAAAGAAAACCTTCTATTTACTAAGCAGCGAGCATCCGCACAGTGCCAGAGCTGAGCTGGAAATAGAACAGTGACTTCACCAGCCAGTTTTATAATGGAAAAAACTGCAGTTAGCATATATTTTGCAATGCATGTAGTTGATAAAGCAGTGTGAACAGTTTTGCAGTGACTGAAACTTCATAATTATATCAACACAAAGAACAAGTCAGTATTTAAATGCGGAGTCGGTTCTTTGTTGCTTTCTTCCTGGAAGTCTCAAGGCCATAGGAATTTAACAATCTGTGAATAAATAACTGCTATTTAGCTCATCAGAGATGGTGTTGCAATTCTTACTGCCTCTGAGCATGCTTCGAGCTTCTAGATTTAATAGGAAAAGTACAACTGCAACTAGATAATTGTCTGCATGACTATTAGTGCTTGTAATAACATTACTCACAGTTTAATACTCGTGATATAATAGAGGATACTTGATTTTGGAGCAGAGCAGTGACATATGAAAGTGCCCTCTTCAGTTGAATTCTAGGAGACAGCACATTTTTAGAAGGTTGGAGGGAGCTATTACATAAGGACAAATATTTACCTAATGTAATCAAACTCCTCTTTAAATCAGAACAATAGTGGGAGTGCAGTTACTATGGTTCTGTGTAATTTTGTGCTATATTTGGCAAAATTTTGGCAGGGCTAAAGCCACAGCTGATCATCTGATTTTGAAAGGGAAGATAATGTGGCAGGTTTGCGTTTCAGATCTGTCCTCAAGATGATGGCACAGGCTCCCTTGCTTAGCCAGAGCAAAGAAAAATTATCTCAAGAAATACATCTCAAGACAAACCTTGCAGCTCTGCAGAGCTCAGATGGTGAATGTGATTTTAAGATGCTGTCTTTGGACACCTACCCTCTCCTCCCCTTCAGTGCCTCGCACAGTAGGTTTAAAAGGACACCTGCCTCAGCCTCCATCCTCATTCCCTCAATCCTTCAGCCAAGGACCCCATTTCAGCCCAACCAGGAGCAGCAAGTGCGTGCCCCACTAACAGCTGTAGATGTTGGTCTCCTGTTCTGTCACTGATTTCCCCATGGGGCCCCGCTGAACTGGCCTTTGTTCTGTTGGTGATCTTCCAAAGTACTCCTTATTGCAAGCAGAACAAAGCAATGGGTAAGGCATTCTCCAGATCATTCCCTTGAGATGTTGATTCACTGACCCCCAGTATGCGCTGGAGAAGCTTCTGTTCCCCTGAGCTTTTCTGGGATGCAGAATTGTGTCAAGTGATGGACACATGGAGATACTGAAATAGGAGTATGCTTGACTGGTTTGTTTTGGGTTTTTTTTGGGGGGGGAGAGGGGGAGGTGTTATGGGGTGGTTTTTGAGTTGATCTCTTGCAGTTGGGCTGAGTTTAAGTTCTGCATATGGCTTAGGACTTTGAATGTAAGACTGCAGTAATTAGTAAGAGATGATTAGCACAATCACAGTAAATCATCTGGCAGCTTGAGCCATCTGAAGTGACACAGAGTCTTTGCATACTTCAGAAGTAACCTTTCAGAGAGTGTTTCGTGCTTCAACAATGTGAAAAATAGCAGTGCATGAGTTCAAACAATATCTTTTCTTGACAACAGATGCTACATGTTTTTCCTTGTCTTTCACCTGTTTGTCATACCCCATTTTCACTTGCAGTAGAAAGACATTTGATGTTAATGGCAATTTGGAGAGTGCCAGGAGTGCCCATATGGGCCAAGTACTAGGTTCTGCACTTGAGCTGCAACAACACCATGAACACTGCAGGCTTGGGGCAGAGTGGCAAAAGCTGCCCAGCAGATAAAGACTAGGGAGTGCTGGTTGGCAGTAGGCTAAACATGAGCCAGTGTGTGCCCAGGTGGCCAAGAAGACCAACAGCATCCTGGCCTGGATCAGCAATAGCGTGGCTAGCAGGACCAGGAAAGTGTTTGTCCCCCTGTACTCGGCACTGGTGAGGTCACACCTTGAGTACTGGGTTCGGTTTTAGGCCCTCACTCCAAGGAGGACATTGAGATGCTGGAGCAGGTCCAGAGAAGGGCAGCAAAGCTGGTTAAGGGTCTGGAGAGCAGGGTGCAGCTGAGAGAGCTGGGGTTGTTTAGTGTGGAGAAGAGGAGTTTGAGGGAGACCTTCTGGGTCTCTACAGCTCCCTGAAAGGAAATTGCAGTGAGGTGTGGGAGTTGGTGTCCTTTCCTAAATAACTAGTGATAGAATGAGAGAAAATGACCTTGGGTTGCACCATAGGAGGTTTAGGTTGGATAAAAGAAGAAACTTCTTCCCTGAGAGGGTTCTCAAACACTAAACCAGGCTGCCTGGGGAGGTGGCTGAATCCCAATCCCTGGTGGTGTTTAGAAGAAGCAGAGATGTGGTGCTGAGGGACATGGTTTGGCACCAGAATTTATGGAGTTGGATATTGGTTTGACTCTGTGACCTTACAGGTCTTTTCCAACTGAAACAATTCTGTGATTCTGTAGGGTGAAACTGAAAATGTGTTTATTTTTCATAGGTGGCATAAAAATCTTTGAAATACCTGATCTTTTAAATTTTTGTGCTGAAAAGCATGTACCTAATTTACTACTCAAATAGATAAGTTAGATAGTGATAGTGCAGTGAACACAAATGGCATTTGGATGTAGAATCGATAGAATCATAGAAGGTAAAATTGTTCTTTAAAAGTGGTCATGGCTCTAACTAAATTTTTTTTTGCATATGTGTTTTTAGCTGACCTTTTTTTTCCTGTCATTTTGTTGTGAGAACATTTTAACCTAATGTTTAAAATCTTTAAGCTTTGCCTGTGTAGATAATACAAGCATAAGTGTTGAGAATATATGCAAAAGAGTTACATTAATACAGTTGGAAACCTAATTTTCACTTCATAATTGCTTAGGGACTTTTTCTTTTTTTTATGTTTTTTAAATGAGCAGTGCTCCTTGTAGATTCTTTTGCTGGGTAGGCTGGACAGAGGTAATCACAGTATTGCTGGTCCAGTTTAGTGATTTTTCAAGCTGAGCAGAAGCTAGGCCATAGAGGCATGCTGTGGAGAAGCATAAAATGTGTTTTGAGGGACGTAGATCATACTTTTGATGCTTGTATAATTCAGAGTAGATAGGATGTTTTATCTCCTGAGAAAGGAAGTCATTCACACAGCATCTGAAAACTGCTGATTGATCAAACTAAACATTGAAATCTAGAACCAGGATATTCCAGCAGTAAACCTGGCTTGGCAAAATGCCCTGATGATTTTGCTAGCCTTCCTGTGTTGTTGTTCTACAATTTTATTTGGGGGCAGTCGTGTTTATTTGGGTTCTTGAGTATGGTTGGAATTAGTACACACCTGTCTAGGGCTTCAAGGATGTAAAATCCATAATCAAAATGTTGATTTATATGGCAATTCCAAGGAGAACCTTACTCTGACCATCCTGAAAGCAAGCTCTGAAGACTAGAAGTTTCGATATATATTTAGATGCATCAGCCAGTTTTGGCCCTTGGCCTCTCTTTCCCCCTGGTCCTCCTCAAGGACATGTGGTCTTGGTCTGCTTTCTTCTTCCCCTCTGTCTAGCCTACCTGCTGCCCTTTGTTTTTTATTCTCTGGAGTTTAATTCTTGCCTAGGGTAAAGTCTTAACAGAACATTGTAAGTAGCACTGCCCCTTTACGTTAGGAGCAGAATGATTTGCTTGGTTTGCTACTATTTAGCCTGACTGAACCAAGCTTCTGGCACATAATTACTTATTCTGGTCATTAAATCCCTGTTAATAATGTACTGAATTAGATGCCATCTGTCTATTCAGAGATACTCCTGTCTGCTGAGTCATAAGTCGTGTCAGATGCTAGGGTAGGTCCATGTACGTGTTACGGATGCCTCATTCCTGCCTTTCTTGAATCTGGGGGAAGAGAAGAGAGGCCACATCTCATCACTTCTCTTACTCTGTAGAAGTCATGGGAAAGCAAATGGATCTTCAGTATGTTAAAAGAGAAGAAGAGCATCCTTGAGCAGGCAGGGTTGCGAGACAGTGCAATTCACGTCAGTAGCTACAGCTATTTATGCAAGAAGTAAGATGAGCATCTTGATGATTATAATTTTGGAAGACCTTAACTAGGAATGGCAGTAGATTCTTCATCAGCTGCTCTTTAAGATGAGGTTTTCCTTTCTGAATAAGGTAGTGTAGAAGATCCAGGTGTTAAGCAAGAGTCTCCCTGGGGCAGTGGCAAAAGAGATCATGCCCGTGAGCTGAATCTGCTCCACAGAGCACAAAGCAGGAGATTGTCCAGGTCATGCTCAGAAGACCAAATACACCCAAAACACCCTCTTAAAAATAATTTGTTGTTTGTTTGTTGATGACCTGTGTTACAAAAAAACCAAAAAACAACCACCAACCAACCAAACAAAAGGCTTAAATTACCAAAATGTCTGAGTCTGGCTCAGCATTTGTAATTTTCCTGAAGATCTGAGTATTTATGAATGCAGTCTCCCACCATGTAGGGACTCTAAAGTAACAAACCCCCGAGGCAGGATCATGTTTGTAAACATAAACTTTACCCTGGGCTCCCTCCAGGACTTTTCTTTGTGATTTTTTTTTCCTCCCTGTGGAAAGCAGCCTTAAAAAGCAGCAGTGCTTTGATACCAATTCTTCTCAGTTGAAGTTTGGGAACAAGTCTGCTGGAGCTGCTAAAAGAAATCAGGAAATGAATTAATTCAGGCTCGTTAAAGCTTTCCCACCAATCTCTCATAAATGCTAGCTTGTCCACAGAGCTGTATTAGAAATTTTGGGTCAATTTCTTACTGATTTGTGTCACTTGTATTGGGTTCCTTTAAAAATGACATTTGTCTTGATACCTGCAAAGTATTATTGGTCCAGTCAGAACCTCTTCCAGAAATACTACCTAAAAATAAACAGCAGGATCCGAGAAGAAACCAGACTTATCAAGCAGAAACATTTCATTTTCTCAATCCATAAAGAATCCATTGGGAGATTTTCATTGAAGGACCACTGCAATAACTGGTGCAGTAAGTGAAGGAGAAAGCATCATTTCCTCTGGAAGATAGGCAAATTGAATAAAAGTTATATCTCAAAGGTTAGGACAGCCTGGGTAGCTGATCAGCTGGATAACCATGTGATAGACCCAGAGGCAACTTCTGAACTGTCATCTCAACTGTTATCAGTGGAACCAGCCAAGGAGTCAGATGCTGAAGTTTGGAGGCTACTTTCTACATGAGCATCTGGTTCTTGCAGCAGGCAGTTGAATTCAGCCCATCTGTGCTCCCCATCTTCTTCCACATGTGCTATCCAGGCAGGTAGTAAAGTAGGGGAATCTCCTATTTGGGGTATTACACTTCCAAAGGTGGATGGATTTTCAAATATTAGTAGTTACTAGGCTGATAGCAACTCCTGAAGTCAAAAAAGCTTCCACCAAAGTCATGGAATTGTACCTAACTGATTAAACTTCTTGAGAGCAACTTTCAGCAATTTTGCATGCTTCTCCACTTAACATTCTCAGCAAGTGTTGGTAGATTCCTTGAGTAAATAGTGAAGACAAGAGTAGCAGCACAAAAAGCAGACATGGCTCGTTAGCCTAGTGTGACTTCAAGACGAGATACTGCAAGGCATGGGTTAACTGTGTGTGTCCCCTGTGTCACTGTAACTGGATGGATGCCTGTTCTCACCCTGTGGTGGACACAAGGTTGAATACTCTCTCTGAAGCGTTCAGGAAGGTTTAACCAAGCATATTGGCAAGCCTATTGCAGCAAGCTTCTTTTGCTTTGCATTTGTTGTGAGGACAGAGAGGTGCCTAAGCAGGGACTGCTCCAGGGGTGGGTGGTAACTCAGTGGCAAATAATAATTCATCTGTGTGTCTGGCCTCTGAGAAATATTTTCTAGCTCTCCCCTCTTGATGGGTAAGACCCTTTCAGAATACTATCAATAATTCTTCCAACCTTGGAAAAGCTGTTTGAGTTAATTATAATTTTTTTTTTTTAAAAGTGGAATTATAGTTTCAAGCATGCATTCTATTTACTGGGAGGAAACACAAAGACCTTTAAGCAAGAGGAAAGACCTTTAACCAAGTTCTGGTGATTGCTTCCCTTTATTTAAAATGACAGTTGTTCTGTAAGGGATAGAAGTAGCAAAGAGGGCTTGGACTGGTTTGTAGCCTCTGCTGCTAGGCTTTAACACTCAGCTTGTTTAGAATTATGGAATTGAATAATAGAGTCATTTCAGTTGGATAAGGCCTCTAAAATCATCAAGTCCAGTCATCCAGCTAACTCCTCCATGGCTATTAAACCATATCCTAAAGTGAAGTTGTGCTCTCCACCCATGCGTCTCTTTCTCCTTTGTCTAGAAGGAACCTCAGTGTCCTGCAAGCAGGCCAGGAAGGCAGCACAAATGGTGGCTGCTGGATGGCTGCTCTTGAATAGGGCAAGGGGTGGTTTATGATTGCCTTTCCATCATCAAGACGTTTGGGATCTCTTTTCTGTGCTGAGGTTTTGGCTTTAACTTTTACAAACAGTATTTCTGAAGTTTGTATCCATTGTTCCTTGTCTTACTACTGTGCACCATCAAAAAGAGATTGGACCCCTCCACTTGACACCTAACCCTCAGATACTTACTGATCAGATACCCTCTCAGTCTTTTCCTTTCAAGACTGAACAGCCTCAGGGGTTCCTCTCCATAGAGGAGATACTCAGGTCCCCATATCATCCTCATGACTTTGTGTTGGACACTCTCCAGCAGGTCCCTGTCTCGCAAACAACTACGAAGAAGTGAAGTAATAGAGGGATGGATAGCTGGACAGTGAAAAGTGTCTAATCTCCTTTTTCTCAGGAAACCAGCTTAAAAAAGAAAAAGCTGGTCCTCCTTCTGGGAGCCTTGCACTGACTGCTTGGACAGCTCTCTGCGTTCTTGGATTAGTCAGGATAAACCCCTAGATAATATACAGGAAGAGCAGTGAGTTGTGAAATGCAAAATTTTTCTGCAACAGGCCAATTAGTGTTTTGCTTCTGCATTATTTATAAAAGCTCAGTTGAACTCAATGGGTGCATATTCCTTCTGTAAAAACCATGCTCATAACTCACTGCTGCCTTTGCATATTGTGAAGGTCAGTTTAAAATCTGCTCCTCAGAGGACACTCTGCTGCATATTCTCTATTCTGTTACACACTCGTCGTACTGACTCGTTTCTTTGCCAGCCCCATCCTTTGTCTTTCTGTAGATGAAATTGAGTTTAATCAGGTTTATACCAATATCCTACCTGCTGCTAGTTAGGTTTAAAAACAGACTGACTCACCTGTCTAAAGATGAGATTCTCAGAATCATCCATATGGGACAACTGGGATTGCTTTAAATGAAGGGACGATGCCAGCACAACCTTAACTGAGAATCAGAAGAGTGTACTCAGGGGCTTTAAATGAAGCAAGGGAAATCAGTCTTAACTTTCTTAGACTTGTCAATTAAAGGTTTATGATACAGTTTCCCCTCCTCTCACTAGACAGTGTTGTCTGTTCAAGTACTTTCTGATCCTCTTCACTGTGTCTTAGTGTCTCCTATACATAAATCTACCCTTTATACTATCTCAGGAGTGCTTCAGGCTTGTTATCACCTCTTCATGCTGCTTCAAGAGCTGAATGGGATGATTTGCCTAAGGTCATCCCAAGGAGTCTTGTTGGCACATGAGTATAGGATTGTGAGTCACACTCCAGTGCCATCACCATGTGGCCTCTTCTGGTGTTAGGATGCCTCATCTCTACATAGCTTTTCTTTGGCAGTGAGAAGAGGCTTCATAATGGTTTTGATGAATTTATTTCTGCTGCCTTTTCATTCTGTAGGACTTCTGTGTCTATGCTGAATCTTAAGTTGTTAATGAAGTTAAGAAGCAGTGAGTGATTGGGATGCAGGATGGGAATGATTAGCATTCTTCTGTAACAAAAGCCTGAGTGAAAATGTTGCTTTAAGCTCATTTCCACAGCATTGTTATGCAAAACAATGGAAAGAGCTTGTCTGCTTCTGGTTTTGGGATGGGGAATGGTAGTTTCCAGTTTGTCTACCCATAGCATGAATCCAGCCCCAGATGTCTAGATTAAAGTCTAACCTTTAATCCAAAACATGATCACAAAAACCTTGGATTATAAAGATGTATTTTGAGAGTTCCCTTCCCCAGAAGCTTTTCCATCGTTGTTTTTGTTGTTGGTTTTTGTGATGTGGTGTTTTGTTTTGGGTTTTGTTTGTGGTTTTGGTTTTGGTTTTGTTTTTTTTTTTAATTATTACAGGTGCTCATTTATGGGGAAAACGTTATAAATGTGGCATCTGCTGACAGTGATTTTGGAAATTGTTGCTGTTTGTCAATAGCTTCTTTTTGCCACTTGTACAAATGCATTTCCCTGTGCATTTAAATACCTGTTTCAAGTTGTTCTGGTTACTCCAGCTGAATGGCAGGCTCTTGTCAGCCTTCCATACCTGAATAATCTGCCTGCTTTCTTCTGACCCTATGTATAATGTCATATATTATAATATAGAATACTGCAATAGGTTGTTCAGGGAGGTTGCAGATGCCCCTGCCTGGAGGTGTTCAAGCCCAGGTTGGGCAGGGCAACCTGATCTAGTGGAAGGTGTCCCTGCCTGTGGTGGGGGAGTCAGAAAAAAACTTTGAGGTCTCTTCCAATTCAAACCCTTCTATGATTTGGTCAGGAGTTCTAAGATGTTTTCCCCAGAATCTTCAGTGTGGACACTGAGAAAAGAAACAGAAAGTACATGGAGTTCACTGAATGATAGGCTGACAGGGCAGACTTCAAATTAAATAAAGTCTTGTCCTAAAATCGGTGTTGGCATCATTTGGTTGCTGATAAGCACCAAGACAGTGATCTTAAGCCAAACCCAGAGTGCTTGTTAGGCAGATCTGCTTGGGTTTTAACACAAATCCAGTCATTTTATGCTACATATGCCTGACACTGTGGAAATTGAGCAAGAAACCTGTCTTGAGAAATGCTTTTAAGAAGGGCTGGAACTTGGATTGCTTGGAAGCTGCCAGTGTATATTGGCCTTGACCTTAGACTGTTCCCTGAGTAGCCACCACTGACCATATCAAGAGACTAAATTGTTGGGGTTAGTGACTTTTTCATTTAGCCTATTTGTTTGCTCTTATGTTGAATATGCCTTTGCCAACAATTACAGATTTTGACAGTAGGGAAAGGGATAGGATTTTTTTTTTTTAAACTTCTTGGAAATCTCTCACCTGGACTGAAATATTGCTGCCAGTTGTGCTCTTGAGTTGCTGGATATCCCCCTGTGGGTACTACAGCATTAACATGCCGACGTGCCCAGCAAATGAAAGGAGAAAACTGGAACAGTATCTAAATACACTTGTATGTGCTGTTACAGCACTTTCCTCTAATAAATGCTGCTGGCCAGACTGCAATACCCTATAGCAGATTTTAGCCAGCCGTGGAGTGTCTGTCTGCGTGCAAGCTCATCTGGATTGGTGCCCAAAAAGACCAGGAGCCTGGGATCAACAGCACACTGAAGGACAGCAGCTCCTTTCGGGGATCCAGACCCAGCAAGATCTGAGAGCTGTGAACAGCTTGGGCAGTCTCTGGACTCCTAAAGGCAAGCGAACAGTGTGGGTTGCCCAAAAATTGAGAACTTGAATCATCTGCTAAATCCAATGCAGTAACCTGGCAGGCAGAGCTGCCTTGCTGCATAGTGAGGGCAGGCTGTGCCACTGCAACTGTAAGTGACTGTTTCCTTTTCCATTCCACTTGTTTTACTTCTTTGTCATAACCAGAGGTTAACCTAGTGGCTGTATTTAGCATTTGGTTTTCTGGGTTGGATTTTTGCAGGCTTTTTGTGGTACCCAGGAGTATAATCCTTTCCCCATACTGGGATCTTGCTCTACAGCTTGAGCCAGTTGAGCGGCATTTGCTGCTTCTGGGAAGGGAATAGATGCTGAAGAAGCAACAGAGAGATTATTTCAGAGTGATTCTTCTCCCTTGCCCATTTTTCTTCTCCTAGTGTTGCCTGAAGACAGTAGTGATAGCATGTGGATGTGGATGAGCTCTGGCACACATTTGACTTTGCTTCCCATGGCAGCTGGTGGGCCTCCCATTGAGTTCAGCTTGGCAAGAGCTTTCTGCGTGAGCAAACTTTCATTGCACTGGAAGTCATTTACCTCCCTGGTTTGTTGGAAGACATCTTTGGAGGTTCTGAGCTGCTCTGGGGCTCTAAGAGTCCATAAACACTCTATTCCTTAGCACCCTCTTTTAGTGAGCTGAAACCCGTTTAGATGGATTTGAGACCGATATTTGTGAATGATCTAATGATGCTGTAATAAGAGCTGAGGGCTCCTGTGTGTCTTTTATAATGTCACAGCACCAGGATTTCATGCAATAGGAGAGAGACCTTGGCACCCAGATTAAAAATAATGATACTTGCCAAATTAATTAACACCTTGAAAAATGTCTCTGCCTGGAAGCATTGCCCTCCTTCCTTCTACCACACTTCTGCCAAAGCTTCCTAGCTGAGCAGGCTTAAACCAGGTCAAGGAAATATGAGGAGATTTAAGATCTATTGTATTTTTTTTGCTTGAGCCCATGAGTTTCTTAATCATTAATGGTCCTGTTAACTGTATGGAAGGTGAAGCTGGTTTGTTGTTTCTAATACTGTTGGTTTAAAAACAATACTCACAGAACTGGGAGTGAAATGAATGTCTGAACTGCTTTAGAGTCTTAAATGCCTTGGCAATTGAAGAGGATGGTGATGGTCTGGCAGTGTTACCCAATAAGCATTGCAGTGTATGGAGAGCTGTGTGGCTTGGATTACCGGGAACCAAAAGTTTGGAAGCAGAGGCAGCCACTTTCTTGAGCATGTGCTTAATTTGGTTTTCCCTCGAAATGAGATGTAGTTGTGATTTGGTTGTTTTCCTCAAAATCAGCTTAGAAAAGGTGAAGCCTTTTTAAAAACAACAAACATCAGACTTGCAAAATCAGAGCACTCTTGTGCCAGTGGTACTGAGAAGAAGGTCCAGCTGGGCTGGGTTCTTTTAAGTGTCTCTTATCCTAGAATCATAGAAGGATTTAGGTTGGAAAGGACCTCAAAGCTCATCCAGTTCCAACTCCCCACCATAGGCAGGGACACCTCCGACTAGAACAGGTCGCTCAAGGCCTCATCCAACCTGGCCTTGAACACCTCCAGGGAACTTATTGGTGGTGGAGGGTTTGGCTTTGTGAAATTGAATGATGAAGAAGGGCTGTAGCTGATGATGTAAGTATAAATAGGAATAAATATTATCCTTGGATTTATTCTAAATATGAGCTGTTTATTCTACTGGAAATACTTTCCTCTGGGTTTTGTTGGGTTTATTTTAGACTGTTGGAGAAGTTGCGTGGGAGCCTTCACTCGAAAGTCAGAATTCAATACTGAAGTAATAACATGGTCTCACAGGGCAAATGTTGTGTTTTTTTTTTAACCAACTATACTATAACTATATTGAAGATAAAGATGTCTTAACTTATAAGCACCATGAAAACAGGCAAGGAAAACTGTAGTGGGCAATTTTTATCTAGTGTGTAACTGAAGAGATACAATTTAGATATCTCTGGCATAATAAAGTAAACCCCAAAGCATCTCCAGATCGTATTATTACTGCGGAAGTAAAAGATGTGACAGATACTCCACAAACTAAACTCCATTTTTCAGTGACAGGAAAAAAAAAAAAGTCTTCTATTTTGTGTGAGCCAGGGACAACACAAACCAGACCAGTACCTCCTGTTTGTGTGCACTGGGCATAGAGAAGATTAGAATTATATAACTAAGCTCTCAACCTACTCAACTACTTTTTGCTTTCATAGAACTGTTGAGGTTGGAATAGTACCTTGAGGTCATCAAACCTAAAGCTTGGGAAGATGATAAAACTACGAAGGTAACACATAAATATAACTCCTCTGAAGCAATTTTGAATCTAGGATGAGGGAAATGGAAGGTCATGCTTGCCCTGTTGCCCCCACCCTCCTCTGCATCAGCAGGTGACACCAAGCTGTTTAGAACCCCTTCATTTTGTGGACTTAGGCCATTTACCCTAATGAAAGGCCTGCACATCTTTTTATCACTGGATTCTATTTTCAGTCTGATGTTTGTTCTGTGGTGCTGTAAGAAGAATGAGCCTGAAAAAGAAGTCATTGTGTACCAACACTAATTGCACAGCTTTCTGTGTTAAATAGCTTCACTTACAGGGGAGGAAATACAGAACACTTTTTTTTTTTTTTCAGCTGATAGAACCTCAGCTGCAATACATGTTCAGTGCTTCAAATCCAAATATTTTGTGACTTTACAGTATTCTCCTCAAGTTCTCATTTTATGTTGAATGTGTGCAATTATCTTTGCTAAGTGCTATCATTCTCCACTGAAAAATTTGCAGGTTTTATCTTCAGTTTCATTTATTGGTGCCGCTTCTCCTGCACCTAGAGTACATTGTGCCAAAGGTATTTGATTTGAAGGAGAGTGCAATTTGGATTCCACTCTGTCAAATTAGTTTCAAGAGGGGATTTTCTATTAAAATTGTGAAAGAAATTCTTTGTAGTGACATATTAGGAGTAGTATGTGAAATAAAGAACTAGAACCTAGTTCAGCTGCTTTTAAAGCTGGTGGAGTAAAGGGACCACTGGCACATATGTGACCTTCTGGTGTCATCTTCCTCTGCAGTGGCCTGTACTGACAAGGGGTGGGACAAAAGGAGGAGAAGGAGGAGGCAAAAATCTATCATCACTGTTGTACATGCTTAGGTGTTTGAGTAGCTATTGATTTCAGCTTATGAGTAGCTCAGTAAAAGCAGTTATGATACATCAACTGTGCCTTCCATAAGGTAGTTGAGGTGGCATCCAGGCAGCTATTCAAGGTCAGGCTCGACAAGGCTCTGAGCAACCTGATCTAGTGGAAGACGTCCCTGCTCACTGCAGGGGTGCTGCACTAGCTGACCTCTGGAGGCCCCTTCCAGCCTAAACCGTTCCGTGATCTTTAGCTGCGCTAGATTCTATGCTTCTGCTCTGTCAAGGCACTTGGACTTGAGAATCTCTGGAGGTCCCATCCAACCCCTAACATCCTGTGATCCTGTGAACTGCAAGATTTTTCTTTTCTCCATTAGAGAAATGCTGTCCTACCCTGTGATGGACTTTTCAAAAAGGGTTTTGGGAAGTGTGGGTCTTGCAACAACAGATGTGCAGCGTGAGGTAAGCTGGTGTACATTACAGGAAAAGTACCTGAACTCAGCTGGCATCCTCATACCAACAGGATTAATTCTTGAAGCAAATGACACAGATTTTGCTGTCCAGTTTGTTGATTAACAGGTTTTAAAACATCTTATAAAAAATTACAAGGCGCTTGAGCCATTTTCTGGCTAATCCCTTAATCAGCCTGGATCTAGGAGTGTCATGGAATGTTTAGAGGGTTGTATTTTAACAACCTCGGTCAGTAGCTACTCTTGAACAAAACCTGCATCCTAGATTTCTGTGGTGGAAAGATATTTCTCTTGGGAACAGACATGAAGGAGATTTGATTTTTAAAACCTCATGCTAGGCTTGTTTTGGCTCCAGTATTTTTAGCTGTATGGCAGTAATAGCAAGTGATTTATTTATTTATTTATTTTTCCTGGGCAGATAATTCCCATTTCATGTAGGTGATACTATATTTTATAGTAGCTAATCATTCTCATTCATTTCTAAATGAGTTTCCAAATGTTGTTCTGTGCTGATTTGGTCTAATTTTTAAGTTGACTTTAGGGCTGTTAATAATGACTGTTCTTGTAAGGGAATTTTAATTTTTAATATTGCAGTTAGTTTGGACATGGAGACATGTAGCAGGTCTCATCTTTTATCTATATATAGACTCTTCTGGAGGGAGAAACTTCATAGCAAGCTTTAATTCTTCACTGTTTTAACAGAGCTAAAGGTAGCAACACCTGTAAATCTGGATAATGATGGAGCCCACTTGACTTCTTCCTTATTTAGCAAGTGAAAGATTCAGTCTCACAAGTCATGTGTGGTATCAGTTGACCATACAAGCTCTTCTCCTCCTGACTTTAACAGGCTTTGGTTAAGATGTTTGCAATGTTGGGTCTTTAGATGACAGGTAGCCTGATGTCACACTCACAGCTTTGAGCCTGGGTTACCTTGCTGGCAACTGGGCTGTGGCAAGCCTGCAAGTCTCTGGTGTTGTGCGGGCATCATGCTTGCTGAAATCCAACAACTGGGTCTGTTAGAGAGCCACAACTCTTTGAACAAAACCCAATCCCCAATCTACAATACATGTGAAACTGTTAAAAACACTTCTGGGGCCTCAGTATTTGATCCTGGGAGCTGACTCCTATGTTTCATTACATGCAGACAGTCATATTGGATGATTTTTGCCTTGGCCGTAGAGGTAAGCGAGTTGCCTTTTTGTGGGTGCAGGTCAGGTGTGCACTCAACAAGGGTCTGATAGAAGCAACCAAAAGGGAGGAGAGTGAAAGAAAATAGTTCTTAAAGTTCAAATTGTGGAGGATAAAAGTGCTCATCTAGGAAGGTGGAGCACAAAGACATGGTTACTTCTACAGCCCCTATGTAAATTGGGATCCAGCAGTCTGGGACCTGAGGATCTTTGTGCACAGGGTGCAGGATAGTTTGTGTCTTATCCTCAAGACAAATTACTCTCTTTTTTGAGGTGTATGGTACTGAATGTCTTAGAATTGTATTAGCTTGATCCAGAGCCTGTCCCCTAAGCGTGGCTAGTAACTAGTCCTGCCTGGTGTTTTACTTGGCCTGTTTTTGTTCTCCTGCTTCTCCTTCCCAAGTTCTTTCTGAGCACGCCCTCCCAGCATGTTTCCTGAAGTCAGTGTACAATTTGAGCTTTTCTTTGAGCTTTTTTCTTCCAAGGCTGCTCACATTTTTGTGCTGAATCTACTGCTCAGGGATAGCAGTTGAATGCTGATCTCTTCAAGTTCCCTTCTCCATGTTTTATGTCTGAAGTATTGCTCTTGTGTAACATACTACTATCTGGCTCTTTGATGCAAGGCTTTCATTGTTTCTGCACTGTTTTTAAACAGCGGTGCATATTTACAGTGGCTCTGTAAGTGATGCAGGTACCTGTCAAAGAAATCACTGAGCAGCAAACTCACAGGAAAAGATGAAATTTGGGAATGCATCATAAGAATATTGGAGTTGTAGTGATACTTGCCATGCTCAAAAGAATATTGCACTGCTCTTGGCAATACAGCTCACCCATATTCTTGTCACAGTAGTGTTTACAACCTGTTGTAGCTTGAAGGGTTTTGACTTTTTTTTTTTTTTTTAATTTGCAGCTATTACAGTAACAAATGAGTGGTGATGCAACTAAGGAGTTGAAAGTGCCTCCTCCCAATCTGGCCCCAGCCCTGTAACAGAACTGACATTAAAGATTAACGTGCGTGTTTTTCTGATGAGCAGAAAAATGTAGCAGTGTATTACTTTTTAATTCCTGATTAAGACTTTAAGAGGGTGCCTTGTTCTATTATCTATGCAAATTGGTGGCAATGATGGCAATAAATCAGAAGAGAAGGACTTAAAATAAACCGCATCAATCGACTTGATGCATGATTGATTTCTCATGCTCATCAAATCTCTGGATGCTTTGTGGTTTTTCTTGCTGTGACAGGATTACTTCCCTTGATCTATGATACTGAACCATCTGGATTTGTTAATTTATAGATTTATTTATCTTAAATGGTGAGTTTGCCCAGGACAAGTGGTGTTCCTCAGGGCTCAGTGTTGGGACCACTTCTGTTTAACACCTTGGTGGAGACACAGAGTATGGCATAAGTAAGTTTGCAGATGACACCAAGTTAGGTGGCAGTGTTGATCATCAAGAGGGACTTGGATAGACAAGCAACTGAACATGAGCTAGCAGTGTGCCCAGGCAGCCACGAAAGGCAATGGCTCCCTTCGTGGGATCAGAAATGCTGTGGCCAGCAGGAGCAGGGAGGTGATTGTGCCCTTGTACTCAGCTCTGGTGAGACCACACTTCGAGTGTGGTGTTCAGTTTGGCCGCCTCGTTACAAGAGCAAGTGCCTGCTGGAGCAAGCGCAGAGGAGTACAAGGAAGCTGGGGCAGGGCCTGGAAAATAAATCTTATGAGGAGTGGCTGAAGGAACTGAAGCTGACTAGTTTGAAAAAGAGGAGGCTATCTGGAAGGAAGTTGTGGAGAGGTTGGCGCTGGTCTCTTCTCACAGGTAATTAGTGATAGAACAAGAGAGAATGGCCTCAAGATGTGACAAAGTAGGTTTAGACTGGACATTAGGAAAAGTTTTCTTCCCAGCAAGAGTGGTCAGGCATTGGAATAGACTGCCCAAGTAGGTCATGTAGTCACCAACCCTGGATGTGTTTAAAGGTCGTTTGGATGTGGTGCTTGGGGATATGGTTCAGGGGTTTACCTTGTAGAGTAGGGATATTGTTTGGACTTGATGATCCCGAGGGTCTTCTCCAACCTCAAAGTTTCAGTGATTCTGTGACTAAAGCTGAACACTTTCAAAATGAAGTGTGCAATGATTAGAAGGGAATAAACTGATGGAGGAAATTAGGCAGGATATCCAGAATTTGTTTTTAACAATGAGAGATTTGGCTTGGTATATTTTGTTTGGGTTTGGGTGAGTTGGTTGGTTGGTTGGTTTGTTTGAGTTCATTTTGCAGAAAGTGCTGTGGTTTCTGAGACATTCCCTGCAATACTCTCCCTCACTTCATTAGCTGGACCAAGATGTGCATGCCTTGGACTGGAGCAAAATATGCACACAAATTAAATTGAGTGGTGAAAGGAGTGATATCAGGGTGGTGACCAAGGTTAGGTTCTTAAGAAGGGAGATGACTGTTCTCTTAGTACACACCTCTTCCTTCCCTGAGCTACTAGATCATTTTGCAGACTAATATGATATGTTTTGTAGTGACAGCAGAACTTGATATTCACTAATAAGATAATGACATTGAAAAGAGTATATTAAGTGCAGGGACACATTTGTCTGCCATTAACATTACTTGGAAGAGAATTAGGTTCATAATTCATAATATGGAATGAAGTCTTCATAATATATAAAGAAGAAAAGAAAAGAACTGTTAATATATTGTGAGTGAATGCAGATAATAGCCAGAGCTAACTCACCGTGTCAGTGCTGCTCATATTTTATCTTGAGACTAGACTTGCATGTGCTCTTGAGTTATCTGTTATCAACTGACCCCCACTGGCTGTCAGTGTATGAGCACAGCTCACAGTAGATATGAGCTGGCTGCATCACAAGAAGGGTTGCCACTGGTCTGAGGGCAGTGGTTGTCCTTCAGTTCCACTCCCGGAATACCCCACCCAGGGTACTTTGTTCAGTTCTGTAGTCCTCAGCACAAGGAAGACGTCAGCCAGTTGGAGTGGGTCAAGAGGGA
Organism: Eubucco bourcierii; assembly: GCA_013396675.1. Classification (NCBI taxonomy): domain Eukaryota; kingdom Metazoa; phylum Chordata; class Aves; order Piciformes; family Ramphastidae; genus Eubucco; species Eubucco bourcierii. The sequence goes on along the minus strand of VWZE01013065.1, from coordinate 351,696 downwards.
GCCTACAAAAGTGATCAGAGAACTGGAAGACCCCTCCTAGGAAAAAAGGCTCAGAGTTGGGGTTGTTCAGTCTGGAGAAGAGAAGACTCCAGGGAGAGCTTGTAGCAGTCTGCCCATACTTGAAGGGAGCCTACAGAAAAAATTGGGGAGGGACTTTTTACCTAGGTCGTTTACTGACAGTACAAGGGGTAATGGCTTTAAACTGGAGGAGTGGAGATTTAGGTTAGGTATTAGGAAGAAGTTCTTCACTGTGAGGTAATGAGACACTGGAAGAGGTTGCTCAGAAGTGGTAGAACCTGGAAATGATCGAACTAGGATGAGGCTTTGAGCAATCTCATCTAGTGGAAGATGCCCCTGGCCATGGGAGGGGGTTGGAACTAGATGATCTTTAGGGTCCCTTTCAGCTAAGGAAATGTAACTGGGCTCACTCCTTCAGTCCTGAGCCAAGAGAAGTCACAGTAGCAGCAGCTAAGCTCTTACACTGCTACTGCAGGTTCACTGGTGTGTGGTAACTCATTAAACCATGTATCTGAGCCCTTACCTACTGCTTGCAAAAACTGATGCCTGGTCCCTAGGGTTACCTCTCATTGTTCCAGATTTCTATAGAGTCCAAGAGAGCTCTGCAGAGTTCACCTGTCCATGAGACTGGGATCATGCTGGATAAATGATACCCACAGGGAGCTCCACTGAAGCATTTACCTGAGGATTTGTCTGAACAGTTTCCAGTCATACCTGTTTTTCTCATCTCTTTGCATAATGAATTCAGGTTTGGGTCTATTGAAATTTTGTCTGGTTCTGTAGAATTCTCTGTTGAATTAAAGATAAACTCATTCAGATAAGAACTGTGATGTAAGAAACAGTGTGCTCAGGTGGCCAAGAAGGCAAACAGCATCCCAACCTGGACCAGAAGTAGTGAAACCAGAAAAGTGATCATGTCTCTGTACTCAGCACTGGTGAGACCACATTCACCATAGTGAGTGTGAGACCACACATCACCATAGTGTGCTCAGTATTGGGACCCTCACTCCTAGAAGGACAGTAGGGTGATGGAGTGTGTCTGAAGAAAGGCAACAAAGCTGATGAAGTGTCTGGAGAACAGGTCTGGTGAGGAGCAACTGAGGGGGCTGGGGTTGTTTAATCTGGAGAAGAGGAGGCTGGGGGTGGAGGCCTCATTGCTCTCTGCAGCTCCTTGAAAGTAGGTTGGAATGAGGTGGGGGTCTTTTCTCCCAAACACTAGCAATAGGATGAGAAGGAAAGGTCTTAAATTGCACTAGGGGAAGTTTAGGTTGGGTATCAGGATAATTTTCTTTAATGAAAGAGTGGTCAGGCATTGGAAGAGGGTACTCAGGAAGGTGGTAGAGTCACCATCCCTGGAGGTATTAAAAACAAACCCCAGCATGTAGACATGGCATTTTGGGACATGATTTAGTGTTCAAGGTTGTATTGGTTTGGCGGTTGGACTTGATAATCTCAGAGGTCTTTTCCAACCTTAATAATTCTCTGAGTCTAAGATTACTGTGTTGGTTTGAACTCCATTCTCTGTGATTGTATGATGTGTGTTACCCTTTTTCTGACTTGACAAAAGCAAACAAGGGAATTTGTTTTACTGGACTGGTAAGAGAACCCAGAATGGGGTTTTGGCGTGTTTTACATGGGTGTGGTAAAGGACAGGGAGAAAAGAGCAAAGGGATTTTGATGGACAAAAGAAGGGAGAATGGAGAAGAACATGGGGACAGGATACCAGCAGAACTCGTGAAATATGGTGGTTATACAGAGCAGCTGATGTGTTTCTTGCATATTAATGATGGAGTGAATTGCAGCACTACATTGAGGAGACTTCAGGAGTGAGTGGCTTAGCCTTGTTATTTTTTATTTTTATTTGACAGGCATTGAGAGAGTAGAAGTGTGCTCATGTGAATGAGTCAAGGAGCTAAGGGGAGGAGAGAGAAAAATAAATGAGGCATCCAGAAGAGTGTATGTGTGCTTATGCATACATGAGCACATGCTGGCATGGGTGCAAAAAGGGAAGGTTAGAAGCAGTGTTCCCCCTACCCTGGTTAGAAGAGCTTTGGCACAAGGGGAAGGGAATGAGGAGGGGAACAGAGACCCTGTAGACCCACGTGGGCTGTATTAGCTCAGTCCCTGTTCAGAAGGATCCCTACAGCGGCAAAAAGAGCAGGGAGACCTTCTGGTGGCCTTCCAGTGCTTAGATGGGCTGATAAGAAAATGGGGTCAGACTTTTTATTAGGACCTGTTGTGACAGGGCAAGGGGCAGTGGTTTGAAACTAACAGAGGGAGATTCAGGCTGGAGAGAAGGAAGACATTCTTTACACTGAGTGGTGAGACCCTGGCTCGGGTTGCCCAGAGACGTGGTAGATGCCCATCCTTGGAACCATTCCAGGTCAGATTGTTTGGGGCTCTAAGCAGCTGTGCTCTAGTTGCAGATGTCCTTGCTGACTGCAAGGAGGGTGAACTGAGTGACCTTGAAAGGTCCCCTCCAACCCAGAATGGTTTGTGAGTCTTATAATTAGCATGTAAGGAGATTTATGTTTGGAGAAGTTAAGAGGTTGTGCAGGCCAGTTTTCTTAATCCTAATGTGCCTTCTAGCCTGAGTAGGGAAACTGTGTGGAGAAGCTGCTGGAGGTGTGTGTCAGAGCATTACTGCCAGCAGTGAGGACATGCTCTGTGTGCTCTTCCAGTGACTAACAGCAGTCTTACTGACTCAGAACAACACTGCTAATGGGACATCCAAGGAAACCCTCCCAATCCCCTTAACTATGCCCGCTGATAACAACACATGCAATTATGCACACTCACATTCTTGGCAGCTGTAAGGGAATGTGTGAACACTCTGATAGATGTGCATTTTGTGCCCTGTTTCTGAAACACTACACCCCCAAAACTGTAGCTGGTGTGTCCAGCAGAATACTTCATTCCAGACCTTCTGGACTTGAGCTTTGCCCCTGCATAATTCAGGTGGCCAGCTTCCTAGTGGAGGAAGAACTGTTTCAATCCTGAGTTGCTATTAAAATTGTTTCCTGTTGCTCTCAATAAATGTAGGATCAAGGCTTCAATGCCACGGGGTAATTGAAATGCCCTGCAAAAGAAAAGCAGGTAGTGGTTTTTTTCCTGAGATACCACAATGGAAGAAGCACAGGGTCGCTTTTGAGTAACTGGAGCAATTGGAGAGAGGAAGAAACTAAAAAAAAGAAAAAAAAAAAAGGTAAAAATTCAAACCATGGAAGCTCAAATTGGTTCCTTCATTTAAATTGTTTCTTTAAAGTGATGTTAGTATTGAAAGTTATTGGACTGTAAAAGAGACCAACTGCTTTACTTGACTTCTCGGTAGTAATTACACACCACATGCTGTGCTTCCATAAAACCAGCTCTGGTTTGTAAGCACAAGGTGGGAAACAACCAGGTGCAAGCAGAAGTCAAATCGCTGAATATGCACAAAGTCTGCAGTGAGCTCTTACAATTTTTTGAGCAATCAGCTGACCTGAATGAACAAAATGTTGACAAAGAGAGATTTAACAGATTAAGACGGAATCAATAGAGCTGTGCTGGGGTTGGGTTTTTTTGTTTTGTTTTATTTTGGTTTTTTTGTTGTTGCCTTTTTCAAAAGCTAGAACATATCTGTAAAACAGTGGAATGTCTGATTTAAACATAAAGCAACAGAAATTGGGTCAGTGTGCTAAAGGCTGATGTTCTGTTGGTTCATACATCTTAGAATCATAGAGTCAACCAAGATGGAAGAGATCATCCAGCCCAACCTATCACCCAGCCCTGTCCAATCAACTAGACCATGGCACCAAATGACTCATCCAGTCTTGTCTTGAACATCTCCAGGGACGATGACTCCACCACCTCCCTGGGCAGCCCATTCCAATGTCAGTCACTCTCTCTGTCAAGAACTTCCTCCTAACTTCCAGCCTAGACCTCCCCTGGCACAGCTTGAGACTGTGTCCCCTCCTTCTGTTGCTGGTTGCCTGGGAGAAGAGCCCAACCCCCACCTGACTACAACCTCCCTTCAGGTAGTTGTAGGCTTGATTGCTGTACTTGCACAAGTATTCCCCCGATAGGAGAACTTTAGAGTTTGGGCATTTCCCTACAACCAGTTACAGCCCAGAATATATTCCACTGGGTTGTTAACAATGTCAGAAGTTGAAGTAAAAAAAAACAACAAAAAACCCCCAAACTTAATAATTATTTATATTTATTAATATTTACATTTATATATTTTTAAATATATTTACAAACATGTATCTGTATCTCTTTGAAAGAAAACCTTACAAACTTAAATTCAATTAGTCTTCCTGGAAAAAAAAATTAAACTTGAGGTGAAACTGAACTTGAGGGTTACATTTTGCTCCTTCTTGAGGTATCATTAAATTTAAATAGAGGAAAGACAAATTTTCATTGTCTTTCATTGTCTAGAAAAACAAAACAAAAGAGGGAAGATTTAGACTAGATGTCAGGAGGAAGTTGTTTGCAGTGAGGGTGGTGTGAGGCGCTGGAACAGGTTGCCCAGGGAGGTTGTGGCTGCTCCTTCCCTGGAGGTGTTCAAGGCCAGGTTGGACGAGGCCTTGAGTGACCTGTGCTAGTGTGAGGTGTCCCTGCCTATGGCAGGGGGTTGGAACCAGATGATCCTTGAGGTCTCTTCCAACCTTACCATTCTATGAAAAGAAAAACAAACCCCCAAACCTTGAGTCCATCTGCTGTTCCAAACAGAAAGATGATCTCATATTTTTACAGATATTTTCCTGCAAAGTGAGTCCTGGGTTTAGTTCTCCCTTCCCCTACGTGTTGCTGAAGTAGTGGGGTCACAGAAGTCACACAAGGTGAGGTTGCTACCAGCCTCGGGTTTTATTTTTTGTGTACCTTCAAATACATTAAAACCAAACTGGTGCCTTTGTCTTCTCAGAAATGCAAGATGGTGATTGAGATGTCACTTTGTCCTCATGACAACTTTCTTGCCTGTGATGGGAATTTTAGGGAAGGGCTGCAAAGACAACAAAAAAAGCGCAGGAAAGTGCCTGCTCAGCGGAGTTCTTGGGTCTTTTATTCCACCACTTTACTGCTCTACCCCACTGTTGTCTGTTAATGCTTTCCATTTTGACTTTAAATGAAACTTTAGCAGAGAGATGAATAAATAATTTTATTTATTTTTTTCATCTCTGCGCTTGATCTAAAATAACACATAAAACCAAAATAGATACACTCTGAATCTAAAGGAAAATTTGTCAGTGTGTCTCACTGACAAGAATGTGTATTTTTAACTCAAACCAAAAATAAAAAAAAACCTTTGAAGCATCTTTATCTTCTTGCAATGAGTTAATTGCTAGAGAAGCATGATTCATAAAACAAGAACACATCAGGGATGTAGCACGTTTTCCCAGTGGTTCCTGGATGAGTTGATGAACCTTGGATTGTGGATTTGAACTCATTTCCTTTTTCAGCCTGAGGGAATTTAAATGCCTTTTCCTTGCATCCCTGGAAAGTATCTAGCTGTTGACCTGTGGAGTCAGTCTGGGCTCAGCTGAATATTTAAGGAAATAAAGTAATGTCGAGAAGAGAGATTGAAAACTCCTCCTCGTGTCCCTTGTGGTGCAGTGTAATTGTGGCACCTTCCTGGGCAATAAACTCTGCCAGTTCAAATCTGCTGTAGTGTAGGCAGGATATTGCATTGCAGATGAGTGCTCCAGCTGATAGTGGATGAAAAGGAGGGTGCTGACACCACTGCTCTCTAGCAGCCAGGCCGAACCTCTCTATTTTTTTTCTACCTAAAGCTGCTTGGCAGATTTAACCTAAATTACAGCTTGACCGAAGCAGCTCTCTAAGCCATCAGTGTGTTAAGGAGACTTTTTTTCTTTACTTTGCCTTTTCTTGCTTGGGGCAGAGTGGCTGGAAATCTGCCTGGCAGAAAAGTGCCTGGGGTTGCTGATTGACACCTAGCTGAACATGAGCCAGTGTGTGCCCAGGTGGCCTGGAAGACCAAAAGCATCTTGGCCTGGATCAGCAACAGTGTGAGTGACCAACAGGACCAGTGCGGTGATTGTCCCTAGTACTGGGCACTGGTGATGCCACACCTTGAATACTGAGTTCAGTTTTGAGGCTCCCACTCCAGAAAAGACATTGAAGTGCTGGAGAGGGTCTGGAGCATAGCAAGGAGTCTGGTAAAGGGTCTGGAGAACAGGTTAGGTGAGGAGCAGCTGAGGGAGCTGGAGTTGTTTAATGTGAAGAAGAGGAGGCTAAGAGATATTCTTGCTCTCTGCAACTACCTGAAAGGAGGTTGGAACCAGGTGGGCACTGATCTCTTCTCTCTATTAACAAGTGATAGGACAAGACAAAATGGCCCGAAATTGTGCTAGGTCAAATATTAGGAGAAGTTTCTTTCCTGCAAAAAGTAGTCAGACATTGGAACAGGCTACTCAGGGAGGTGGTGGAGTCACCATCCCTGGAGATGTTGCCTTGATGTTTGCACTTGATGATCTGAGGTCTTTTCTATCTGAAACAATTCTGTGACAATCAAGTGTATTCTGCCATTGTCAGGGTGTGTCTTGCCCACCATATTAAGATGCAGCAAACCCATCTCAGAGGAGTCACTACCAAGTGAGTAAATGTATTTTAAGACCTCCACTACAGAGGTTTCCTAGTTGACCTTCCAGAGCATACATCCCTTTTGCTTCCCTTTCAGCAGCACGGTCAGGAGTTCGATGTACTCTGCAGCTTTTCTGAGACAGCAGTGTCCAGTGTGATGGGGTTTGTGAAGCACAAACAGCACTCAAGGACTTTTGGAGGAAACTGGAGTAAGAGTCATTTCACACAAAATTATGCTTTTAAATGCTACTAGGCACAGTCCATGAGCTGCTGTGGAGTTTGATGAATGCCTTGCTATCAGTGACACTGCTTGAGGGAGTACAAGCATTTGGCAGTCTAAGGAAGGTGATATTAAATCATCTCCAGTAAGTGATTCTTTCTACTTCCATGCAAGTATTGCAGACAATTCCATAAAGAACTGTATGGTCACACACACACATGTAGGCTTAAGCTTGACACCTTGATTGGGAACTTGGTTACTTTTACCCAGTATGCCCAGATTTTGGTTTTTATAGAGTGTGAAAGTTTACTTAGGTTCTCACAGATCTCTTACATGAAAGACACATTAGCCTCCAGGTAAAAAAGGTCAACTTCTGAGCTGCTGCCAGGACACTCCTCTCTGATGGTCTCATGCCAAGCTGGAGCCCCAAGAGAGCTCTCACCCAACTGGGGGATTTGAGGGTGCCCACTTTGTGTCCAAAGGGTCCTTGATTTTCGGTCTGTACGGAGCACAGTCAGGGTATTTTTTCTTCTGAGCACTTGGAAGTTAATCCTGAGGAAACCAGTATTCAGTGGAGAAAGGTTGGGAAGTTCATAGAATCATTCAGGTTGGAAAAGTCTCCTGGGGTCATCAAGTCCAACCATTGACCTTACTCTACAAAGTTTACCTCTAAACCATATCCCCAAGCACCACATCTAAATGACCTTAAACATATCTGGGAATGGTGACTTGACCACCTCCCTGGGCAGCCCATTCCAGTGTCTGACCACTCTTTATGTGAAAAAATATTTCTTAATGCCCAATCTAAACCTACCCTGTAAGAAGAGACCAGCACCAATCTCTCTACCGCATAGTGTCTCCAGCACCAGTCTCCACCTCGGGTAGTTGTATAGAGTGATGAGGTTCATATCTCCTGTGTTGTAATAGTATTTAACAGATGAAACTGACAATGTTTAAGATGCAAAGGATTTTTGAACTGGAGGAGAAAAAGGAATCATAGTATTACAAAATCATAGAATCATTGACATTGGAAAAGACTTCCAAGATCATCAAGTGCAGCTGTAAATGTGACATCACCGTGGCCACTAAGCCACGTCTCAGAGTGCCATGTCTGCATGCTTTTGAATGCCTCCAGGGACAGTGACTCCACCACCTCCCTGGGCAGTCTGTTCCAATGCCTGACTATTCTTTCAGGAAATTAATTTTCCCTGATACCCAATCTGAACCTCCCCGGTGCAATTCCAGTCCATTTCCTCTTGTCCTTCTCAGAGTTTGTCAGGAATGTCTGTTGAGATGAGAATTCATCCAACTTACAGGCATTTAGGAAAAAAAAAAAACAAACCTAAACCAAACCAACAGTGGAGAATTGGTTTATTTGTGTTGTCTTTTTCCTTAGGTCTGTTTGTTGGTGGTTTTTTGGGTTTTGTGTTTTTAAGAAGGAAAATGCATTTTTTTTTAACTCTTATCTAGCATTTTTCATGTCGTTAATTAATTTATTCATTAATAAAGCACAATTTATATACAGTGATAATAGCTTGCAGGCTTTCTTTCTTCCCTTTCATTTTCACTGAAAGATAAAGCTGGATGGTCTTTATGTTGCCCCAGCTAAATCCTCTCTAATCAATATATCCTGCAAATCACCTGACTAATTTTATCTGGGAGTCATTTGAGGGGGATAAACTACAAAGCCTCTGCTTTGAGATGAGCCATCTCATGAGTAATATTTCAAACAGGCAAATGGATTAAAGGCTTTCACAGAGTTTGCTGCTTGTTTATCCAAAGTGCTGCTTCCTACTGCATGTTTTCTCCAAACTGATTTTGCCCCTTCACTTCTTAAAATCTGTCTGTGTAGTTTCATTAGATCATAGGATCATTAAGGTCCTAAACCTTCAAGATCATCAAATCCAGCCCTCAATCCAACAGTACCATGACTGCTAAACTATGTCCCAAAATGCCATGTCTACGGATTTTAGTTTTTTTAACATCTCTAGGGATGAGGACTCCACCACTTCCCTGGGCTGCCTGTTCCAATGCCTGACCACTCTTGCAGCAAAGAACTTTTTCCTAAGATCCAATCTAAACATCCCTTGGTGCAACTTAAGGTCATGTCCTCTTGTCCTGTTGCTTGCTGCTTTGGAGAAGAGACCCACACCCACCTCACTACAACCTCCTCTCAAGGAGTTGTGGAGAGATAACCTGGTAGATTTTGATACATGTTTATTATTTTACATTTGAAGGCTGTATGTCTGTCTGCACCTCCCAAGAATTTGTGCCAGCAGAAGAACCATGGGCAGCACTTTTGCTCTGTTAGACCCTGCAGCTTATTGGAAAGTATTTCAATACCCCTGAGCCTTGTGGCACTTTCTGTTCAGTGGTTGATACTGCCACTCTGTAAGCAAGCTGGATACTGCCTTTTGGAGGTTGCCTGAGAATTCTTTGCCTTCTTTTCATATTCCTGGAGCACTAACTGTCTCCTTGTGCATATTGGAGATACTCGGAAGCTGTGAAGCTCTGCAGCCAGTCAAGGTGATCCTTTTTTAATAAACCTCTGAGCTACTTCTGTTTAAACATACAGAGGTGGCAACTGTGTGAAATCCAGCTTAAATGCTGATGCCCCTAAATTTCTCTTTACTTTGTATTGGCTGTGAGCCAAGCAGGCAGGAATTAAGTCTGTGCCTGTTCGTTCATTAAGTGTGACAAAGAACTCAATTTATAGTTAAGCTGGCATGGGAATTTCCTAAGGTTAGATATAGGAAGTTGAGAGCAAAGCCTAGAAGCAATCTTGTATAACTCTACAACTCCTGAGTCTGAATGAATTCTTTATTACTTTGGTGAATATTACTGCTTGGGAGAGCCCAGTTTTAGATTGAGGAAAGTCTGTCGTGAAGTGTTCTGTGTTGGAAGTGAAGTGAACAGTAGGTTTCCCCCCGCCTCCTTTGCCAGCATTATCTTGCTTTTGGAAACACAAAGAAATGTTTATATATTCAGTGTCCAAACAGTGCAGTGCCTGAACTGAATTTTTATGCCACATGAGGACTGTTTCATTCCCCTGAGACCTGTGCTTGGCTTCCATGTCTATAGAGTGAAGGTATCTTCACTTGCTTAACATGGATAGAAGACTCTTGCTGGGTGAATTATTAAGGCCTGGTGGCACTTTAGCTTTACCATATGCAGGGACTGCCTGTGTAATTCAAGAGTACATGTGTCCACTTCAGGTGAGACAAAGTGAATATAATGGTAGTTTGTTGAAGTTAAGGAGAGAGAAAGTTCAGGTGAGAGAAAATGAATATTTTTTTAAACAGAAGAAACTCTTGGAATGTCTTAAGTATTTTTTGATTGAAGAAAAGAAAGCCCTAGCTGAGGACTGGAGCAGATGGAAAGCCTGCAAACGATTTTGTTATCCTCTGTAGACACTGCCATGAGATGATCTGTATGGCTAGATTGAATGTGATGCCCAAACACACTTGAACAGCATCTGTAATCAATGGCATAAAAAAGAATTTTCTCTTTATACTGATACCTGTGATTGGATGCTGCTGCTCTCTGTATGCTTCTGTCTTCATCTGCTCAGTTCTGAAGTGGCCTGATTGTTATATTGTAGTTGATTTTGTAGCTTTGTTAGTCTATAAAAATGTTAACTTAAAGCTAAATAGTTTAACATATTTTTTGAGAGTTTCACTACCTTCATGCTGTTGTTATAGGTCTTCAGCTTCTGACATCTAAAGCTTTATCTGTACCAATTCCAGAGTTTGTTTTTGTTTTTTTCCTGTGGCAAAGAGTAAAACTGTACAATCAGAAGAAGAGATGAGACTCACAGACTTGTGCTGATAGAAGTCAATAGAACATGAAAGCTAAACTCAAAAGATAGTTACAAGCTGATCTGCATTGACAGCTGATGGACAGAGCTTTCCTGTGCTGGTCTGACTGAAGTTAGATTTGTCCTTTGCATAAATTGAAAGAGAAAAAGGCTTAGAGTAGGCTTGTCTTTGGCTTTCATCTTCAGTTAATATAAACCACCAGTGGTGCTTGGACTGAGATGTTAAGGGTGGTAGTTTCTGAGATGCAGGAGGGGAATGCTGTAATTGTTTTATCAGAGTATTGCACTGCCTTCAATTTCTGTTGTTCCATCACCAGTTGTGACTGCTAGGGTAGTTAGCAAAACAATGTTCAGAAAGAGTTTGTGATCCATAGCATGTTTCCAGTGCTACATGGAGTGTGTTGCTGCTATTTCCAATGGGACTGTTCACAAGCTCTTAATTAAATAAGTTTGTGATTTGATGATGCTAACCTGTGTGAAGCTTTTCTCAGCAAATAGCACTGCAGTTTACAATAACTTCATTCTTAGCACAGCCACAGAACATTAGTTGCTCTTGACTTGATGAATTACTTGAAACTTGTGTTAATCTCATCAGGGAAATGATGAAGTTTAAATGTTACAAATACTGTTCAGTGTGGTATTGTTACTGAATACCACACAGATCAAAGATGTGTTCATCTGTGACCTTCTGGAAATGTCAAGGTGTGGTAAAGCAGCAAACATTGGACTGTGTTTGATAAAAGTACTTATTAAGCTCCATCCTTGAAAGCACACCCTTACGACGTCAGCCTGCTGAACAGCACTTTCTGATGAGATATTCAGACTCTACACCTGAGCTGAATTTGAGCATGTTCATCTCCTCCTCTCAAGTCCTTCTCTACTTGCATCTGTGAAATACTTCCCTGCTCTGTAACCTCCCCCCCAGCACACTGGTGTGCTGCAGAGACCTACCCGGGCAGCAGGCTAATATGCATGTCCCAGCTGGCTCAAGGCCATCAGATAGCAGAGCCTCTTACCACCACGTTCCCATCCTGCTGCCAGAGCACACTTTGTCACTGTCAAGAGATCTGCCTTATCAACAGCTGCTGTGAAGCTGGCACTTACGGCTCTACCAGCTCCTGAGTGGCTGTGTGGGTGGTAAAGCTTCCTAGGAAATCATAGAATCATAGAATGGTAAGGTTGGAAGGGACCTCAAGGATCATCTAGTTCCAACCCCCTGCCATAGGCAGGGACACCTCCCACTAGTACAGGTTACTCAAGGCCTCATCCAATCTGGCCTTGAACACATCCAGGGAGGGAGCATCCACAACCTCCCTGGGCAACCTGTTCCAGTGCCTCACCACCCTTACTGTAAAGAACTTCCTCCTAACATCTAGTCTAAATCTCCCCTCTGCCAGTTTAAGCCCATTGCCCCTTGTCCTGTCATTGCAGGACCTTGTAAATAATCCTTCCCCAGCCTTCCTGTAGGCCCCCTTCAGATACTGGAAGGCTACTATCAGGTCCCCTCGAAGCCTTCTCTTCTCCAGGCTGAAGAGCCCCAACTCCCTCAGCCTGTCCTCATAGGAGAGCTGCTCCAGCCCTCTGATCATCTTTGTGGCCCTCCTCTGGACCCGCTCCAACACTTCCATGTCCTTCCTGTGCTGAGGGTTCCAGAACTGCACACAGTACTCCAGGTGGGGTCTGACGAGAGCAGAGTAAAGTGGCAGAATCACCTCCCTTGCTCTGCTGGCCACGCTTCTCTTGATGCAGCCTAGGACTCGGTTGGCTGTCTGGGCTGCATGTGCACACTGCAGACTCATGTTGAGCTTTTCATGCTTGTGTCCTGCCCGAGGGAGGGCTTGTCCTGCTGCTGGGATAGATGTGAAGCTTGCTGTGTTAATGTGAACACAGTTTAATGGCCGTGGTGGTGTTAGATTGGTGGTTGGACTTGATGATATTAGAGTTTTCTTCCAACCAAAATAATTGAACAGGCTGCCTAGGGAGGTTGTGGAGTCTCCTTCTCTGGAGACTTTCAAGACCCATCTGGATGTGTTCCTGTGTGACCTGATTCTATGGCTCTGCTCCGGCAGAGGGGTTGGACTCAATCTATGGAGATCCCTTCCAACCCCTAACATCCTGTGATCCTGTATGATGTTGTAACTACACCTCTTGAGGTGGAAGGGGGCTGTACACACCTAACCTCATCAAGTTCAACAAAGGCACGTGTAGGGTCCTGCACCTGAGCAAGAGTAACCACTGCACCAGTACAGGTGTGGGGTTTGGGTTGACTTGCTGGAAAGCAGCTTTGTGGAGAAGCACCTGAGAGTGGTGGACAACAAGTTCCCCATGAGCCAGCAATGTGCCCTCATAGCTAAGAAGGCCAGTGATGTTCTGGGGTGCCTGAAGGAGAGTGTGACCAGCAGATTGAGTGAGGTTCTCCTTCCCCTCTGCTCTGCCCTCCAGATGTGAGGTGACATCTGAACTATTTGGTCCAGTTCTGGGCTCCCCAATTCAAGAGAGGGAATTACTGGAGAGAGTCCAAGAGGGGGCCATAAAGATGCTGAGGGGACTGGAGCACCTCTTTTATGAGGAGAGGCTGAGAGACCTGGGGCTGTTTAGCCAGGAGAATAATTTGAAAAGGGGTGTTCTCAATATTGATCAATAGCTAAAGCATGAGGGGCAAGAAGTTGGGCCAGACTCTTTTTGGTGGTGTGCATTGATAGGACAAGAGACAGCAGGTATAAACAAGAACACAGGAGATTTTGCTTGAACTTAAGGAGGAACTTCTTAACATTGAGGATATCAGAGCCCTGGAGCAGGCTGCCCAGAGATGTTGTGGAGTCTCCTTCTCTGTAGACTTTCAAAACTCACCTGGGTATATTCCTGTGTCATGTGCTTTAGGTGACACTCCTTTAGCAGCAGATTGGATTAGATTGTCTCTGGAGGTCCCTTCCAACCACCACCATTTTGTGCCTCTGAAGCAGGTTGTCTTTCTGTATGACAAAAGCAAAAGATGGGATCAGGGNCTGCCCGAGGGAGGGCTTGTCCTGCTGCTGGGATAGATGTGAAGCTTGCTGTGTTAATGTGAACACAGTTTAATGGCCGTGGTGGTGTTAGATTGGTGGTTGGACTTGATGATATTAGAGTTTTCTTCCAACCAAAATAATTGAACAGGCTGCCTAGGGAGGTTGTGGAGTCTCCTTCTCTGGAGACTTTCAAGACCCATCTGGATGTGTTCCTGTGTGACCTGATTCTATGGCTCTGCTCTGGCAGAGGGGTTGGACTCAATCTATGGAGATCCCTTCCAACCCCTAACATCCTGTGATCCTGTATGATGTTGTAACTACACCTCTTGAGGTGGAAGGGGGCTGTACACACCTAACCTCATCAAGTTCAACAAAGGCACGTGTAGGGTCCTGCACCTGAGCAAGAGTAACCACTGCACCAGTACAGGTGTGGGGTTTGGGTTGACTTGCTGGAAAGCAGCTTTGTGGAGAAGCACCTGAGAGTGGTGGACAACAAGTTCCCCATGAGCCAGCAATGTGCCCTCATAGCTAAGAAGGCCAGTGATGTTCTGGGGTGCCTGAAGGAGAGTGTGACCAGCAGATTGAGTGAGGTTCTCCTTCCCCTCTGCTCTGCCCTCCAGATGTGAGGTGACATCTGAACTATTTGGTCCAGTTCTGGGCTCCCCAATTCAAGAGAGACAGGGAATTACTGGAGAGAGTCCAAGAGGGGGCCATAAGGATGCTGAGGGGACTGGAGCACCTCTTTTATGAGGAGAGGCTGAGAGACCTGGGGCTGTTTAGCCAGGAGAATAATTTGAAAAGGGGTGTTCTCAATATTGATCAATAGCTAAAGCATGAGGGGCAAGAAGTTGGGCCAGACTCTTTTTGGTGGTGTGCATTGATAGGACAAGAGACAGCAGGTATAAACAAGAACACAGGAGATTTTGCTTGAACTTAAGGAGGAACTTCTTAACATTGAGGATATCAGAGCCCTGGAGCAGGCTGCCCAGAGATGTTGTGGAGTCTCCTTCTCTGTAGACTTTCAAAACTCACCTGGGTATATTCCTGTGTCATGTGCTTTAGGTGACACTCCTTTAGCAGCAGATTGGATTAGATTGTCTCTGGAGGTCCCTTCCAACCACCACCATTTTGTGCCTCTGAAGCAGGTTGTCTTTCTGTATGACAAAAGCAAAAGATGGGATCAGGGACTTAATGCATCTATAAAATCCCCCTCACGTGAGCAGTGCTTGCGAAAGAAATATTGTCAGAGTGCTGCTCGATGCATCAACTGAGTTGTTGCATTCTGCACCAGGTAGCAGCTCCGTGCTGTGATGTGGCTTTAAACATGCTAATGGGGCAGTGAGGTTTCAAAAGATAAAACATAGTTTTCCACTGAGGAAAGGGAAGAGCAGAAACAGAGATCCTGGCTATGTCAAAGTGAACGCTGTTGTGCGATTGATAGTCATTTTAAGAAGATGGTTTGCTTTACCCTTGCTGCTGTCTTTCATTGGTGAATGACACATGTTTGTAAACAGCCATCCAGCCACATGCCCCGGGGTAGTCCAGTAGCTTGATCTGGCAGGTCTCTGGAAAACTGTCAGTCTAGCATCCAGTACATGCAGAAGCTGGTCCCAGCCACACAGCATCTCTCTGCAGCAAACATCACACGTGTCTTGTAGAGGGCACAATGGGCTTCTGGTGCCTCAGGCTGATCCTCGTGTGATGAAAGATTAGAGTTGAGCCCAGGACCTGGTGGAAGCTATATGAGGGAAGCTAGCAGGGATCTACAGAACACAGAATGGTACATGTTGGAATACTCAATACTGTCATCTGCCACTGAAGCTTGAGGTGAGAGTAGGTGGAGTTGGTTGAGGACACGAATGACTGATGTACCAAATAAAGCAGCCCTGGAAAAGGGCCAGGATTTCTTACAAAAGAGATGAAAGTACTAACGTTGCTGAAATGCAAAGGGAGGAGAGATGAGGATGGACTCTTCTGCATTTTGGAGCTCTTTAAAGCAAACAAACTAACCCTGCAGGTTTTTTTCTTGTTGAGTTTTTGTTGTTGTTTTTCCCCTAATTATAGTCAAATGACAATTTTTGTCTGACCTGAACTGCTATTTGGTTTTATGCTTTTCAGACAGGTGATGATTGTAAGGATGGTAGCTTTTCATCCCAGGACAGAAGGGAGTGTTCCTTCTGTGCTCTCAAGTATTTTCACAGAGCAGTTGTATCATTTTCTGCACAGCTTTGATACAAGCTCCGCCCTGCCCCTCTTTGGAGGGCTCCTGTCCTCTTGTAATATTGACACCTGCCCCCCTCCTGGCCACATTTATTGCAGTTTAGCTCTATCATTCCTGGCATAACTGGCCAGGGTTCAGGAAGGCAGTCTGGGAAGCATTTGATAGTGAAACACCTGTTGACTGAGCAGTATCAAGAGTCTGGTGAGCATTGAAGGATGGCAAATACCACCCAGCCCTTTGAGAATAAATCTTATGAAGAGTGACTGAGGGAGCTGGGGCTGGTTAGTTTGAAAAAGAGGAGGCTGAGAGGAGGCCTCATGACTGTCTACAGGTACCTGAAAGGAGATTGTGGAGAGGTTGGTGCTGGTCTTTTCTTGCAGGTAATTGGTGGTAGAACAAGAGGGAATGGCCTCAAACTGTGACAGGGTAGGTTTAGACTGGACATTAGGGAAAACAATTTCCCAACAAGAGTGGTCAGGCATTGGAATGTGCTGCCCAGGGTGGTGGTTGAGTCACCAACCCTGGATGTGTTTAAAAGTGGATGAGATGTGGTGCTTGGGAATATGGCTTAGGGTGAGCCTTGTAGAATAGGGATATAGGTTGGACTTGTTGATCCTGAGGGGCTTTTCCAACCCGAATGTTTCTGTGATGCTGTGTGATTGTTTGAGATGAAAGGTGCACCAATGCAGAATGCTCTGTGGTTGCCTAATGGCTGCTCACACCACTCTTCTTCCCAGTGTGAGATTGCCAGGCTGTGTGATAGATGGCAGAGGAAGGTTCCTTTGATTGGAGAGCACATCCTTATCTTCTCTCTCCATGGATCCCATGCTACTTCCCCCCTTATAGAAAACAGCCCTTGAAAAATGTTTATCCTTTTAACCATATGTAGCTGACATCACATCTGTGTAAAATAGGAGTCACTTTCACAAAGTGGCTAGTGTCTAATTGCCAGACTGGGTTTTTTTGATATATTAAACAGGCTGAAGCCTGTTGCGTGTCTGAAAGTCAGGAAGAGATTGTTGCTGTGTTCCCAGACCATTGTGGATGCTTTAATCTCCACTGCTGAGATATTTTCCTCTTTTTAAACTGGAATAAAAGTTATGAGGACTAAATGCAAACATCTGTTCTCTTATATTAACTCCCAAATAGATAGTAGTGGGGCAGGAGGACAAGAGATGTGTTGCTGTTTTCTTTTTACTTTTGCTAAGCTTAGCTGAAGTCGGCTGTGTTGCTTGGTGGAGTCTTCCTGCTTGACAAGCACTAGTGGTTTGCAAGGGCTGTTGCTTGGACTGATTGATGTTCTCCTGGTTGTGAAACAGGCACAGAGTAAAGGTGAACTGAGACTTGAAAGAATGGGAGAGAGTGCTGATTTAGATCCTGTTCTTCAGGTCAGTCACAAGTGGAACTTTTTTTTTTTTTTTTTTTTTTTTTTTTTCCCCCTTGAATGGAAGCTGTGAATAAAAGGTTATTTGGGAGCATAGGAAGAATTACTAGTTTGATAAAATAATGTCTCCTTTCCTCTTCATCTTTGCCTGAGACAAGGGCATCTGAGATTGTTCTCCTCAACAATGCTCTGACTTCTCAACAACAAGGGTTGTTTGGGCATGCTGCTTCCCATGGATGCCAGTGGAGCAAGGGATGTAGGTACATTTCAGGGCTGCAGCATGAGCCTGCAGTAGGATATGAGAAGTTGCAGAAGTTCTGCAGAGACAATTAGCTTAAGGGAAAAATCTATGATCTCCACAAAGATAATGCACTTAGCTGGTTAATAGGAGGCCTGCTGGTCTGCAGATGCTGTGTCATTTACTAATTGCCTCGCTTGCATCATTGCATTAAATCCCAGATCTGATCTGTAGTCCTCTGCTATGCCAGAGAGCAAAAGGAAATCATGTGCTGCCTCCCATCTGCTGATGCACATCAACCTTCACAGCCCAGGCACTGGCAGGACAGGAGCATTGTACCCTCTAGTTCTGCTGGGTCCAGCTTGCTGTCCTGCCCGTGGAGAAACCCACTGTGTGTCTGCAGGCTGGGCATGCTCTGGAAAATAAACAAGGTCATGCCAGGGCAGCCTGTGCTGGAAATGCATCTCACCCTCTCTCTCCATATTGTCATCTTTAAAAAAAGAACATTGAGATAGTGACGAAAGAGTTTTGGGGGCCTGGGGCTGTGTTTGCAGTACAATGGACAGTGAAGCAAAAGCTGCTAAAAAATTAAATGTTCATATCCTTTGAAGTCAGGCTAGGGTGCTGTGATTCTGTTTTGATTCATGCCCGCTAGCAAAAATACAGCAGGTTGTCACCGAAGAAAGGCTTCCTTTAAACCTATTTATTACAGCTGAAATATCCAACCCCACTGGTTGGTGTATTGGTGCTAGCAACTGCTGTGAAATTAGTAATCCCTCAGAGCTGCCAGGAGACAAAGTGATGGGCCCGGCGTGAACTGGATCCCGTGGTGTTTGTTACTCCTGGAGTGATGTGGCATCATGTTGCAGAGGGCTACAGAAACAGGCACCCTGGAATCCTTCAATCCTTTGGTTGGAAGAGACCTTTAAGATCACCAGGTTCAACCATTCTCTAATTCTGCCAAGGCTGGTGCTAAACCATGTCTCTCAGCACTACACCTCTGCCTCTCTTAAGCACCTCTAGGGGGATGGATTTGACCACCTCCCTAGGGAGCCTGTCCAGTGTTTGAGAACTCTTTCAGTGGAGAAGTTTCTTTTAGTATCTGACCTTAGCCTCCCCTGGTGCAATGTGAGGCCATTTTCTCTTGTCCAGTCACTCAGTACTGGGAAGAAGAGACTGACTTTCACCTCACTCCAGTCTCCTTTCAGGGAGCTGTAGAGAGCAGTGAGGTTTTCCCTCAGCTTCCTCTTCTCTGGGCTAAGTAACCCCAGATCCCTCAGCTGTGCCTCACAAGACATCTGATCAGCAGCAGGAGTAACAGCATTGTGGCTTGTGGTTGAGTTGTGGAGTGTTGACTCAGACTTTTGCTCTGTGGATGCATTATGATAGTGTAAACTTCATTCCCTCTCACTACTCAAAGCAGACAGCTGCTTAAGGGAGGAAGGGACATGACAGGTACATGATGACGTGTGAGACACAACTGGTTCAAGCAATTAGGAGTTCTGATCACTCCTGGATGAGTGTAGGTGGCACATTATCACACAATGCCCTCTCTTAGCAACGGGAGTCTGACACTACCCTTGGAAGAGTGCTGGCCATGGGCTGTGATACAGTCAGATTCCCTGTGATGTTGGGAAGCCTCCCAAAGTCGTGTATGCCCACTCCTGGTTGAGGTCTGCAAATAGGTAACCCACTAAAGATGTGTATGTGACATCAAGTTCAGAGAAACTAGATTTATGCAGATGTTCCCATTAAAGGACTGTCTGAGGTAGGGCTGTGCTCACTGCACTGCAGAAGGCTCCGTTTGGGAAGCATTGGATGTTTCACTGCATTTATTAGAAGGTTCCGTCTATACCACCATACTTCCAGTGTTTTCAAGAAATAAATCAGAAACAGTTTGAACTTGCTGCTACCTCTTGTGAAATGGCTTTCTCTGAGAGGAGTAGCCGAGGATCTGAACATGTACTCTGTATGACCTGATCTATCTGGTCCTGCATGAGTGGGGTGTTGTGCTAGATGGCTTCCAGAGGTCCATTCTGACCTCAGTTGTTCTGGTGTTCTGTAAAAGTGCTTTGAGCATGTTTCCTGCAGAAGCAACTATTTTTAAAACAGAATGGGCTGGTTTAATTTGCTTCAGTTCATTTGTTCATTGTTTAAAACTGAAGTCACATATTTCCTTGTTATATTTTTTGATACAGTTTCTTTTTTGAGTGTTGCTAACAGTATGCTGAGCTTTTTGTTTATCCTTCAGTACTTCATGGGAAATCTATCTCAAGCTACATAGGGTATTCTTTGTGTTATCTGAGGCCTTTTTGGAAGCATTAGTGACTTTTTAATGATAACCTCTGCCTAGCAGAAGTTTATGGTCAGGTGTTGAGACAGGCTACCCAGGGAGGTGGTGGAATCACCATCCCTGGAGGTGCTCAAAGTGGGTATGGCACTTTGGGACACAGTTTAGCGGTCATGGTGGTGTTGGGTTGAGAGTTGGGCTTGATGATCTGAGAGGTCTTTTCCAACCTTAATGATTCTTTGATTCTGTCCTTGTACCTCATATCGGACATCAGGATGAATGGACCAAAACCTCACCTTGCTTCATCAACCCAATATAATGTAGATGGGGTGAAGGCACTCAGGGAAGTGGACAAAGCTGCTTCCCTTATGGCTGTTTTTCATGAAGAATGATTCTCCTTCTGCTCTGGTTGCTTTCATGAGGCTAAACTTAACATCTCAGTGGGGCACATACATAAATTCCCTTCTCACCTTTTCTAGCTCACAGTCTCTGTGTCTTCTACAGAGATTTCAGTGTAAACATTCACAACCAGAGCGCGTGGATACAGTGATGTGACAGCCAAGTGGTTAATTATAAATGAAAGAAAAACCCCTTTAAGCTGTGCCAGTCCATTCAAGTGATCCAGATTTGTCTGATAGCCTGTGTGATCATGCTTCAGTTAACTCTGTCACAGTGGATTTTCTGTGCTTTGCAATCTCCCCAATGTTCAACTCTTGCTCATTGTTTTTGACACCAAATTTAGTTGTAAACCTTTGAAGTGGGCAGAAATGATGAGCTTTAAAAAAAAAAAAAAAAAAAGCTTAAAAAATAACTTTTTTTTAAGGCCTTTCTGTTAGATCTTTCTGACAAAACCTGTGTGGTATTGATGGAGAATTTATTTAGAATATGAAAAGTGCTTCCAGTGGCTATCCAAACAGAAAATGGCATGCAGCTGTAATGAACAGTGACATACTATAATTAGCTACCAGTGTCATAAAATTGTTTGAAAATCAACAAATGTGATGGGAATGGGTGCTACTGGTTTTGACTAGGATGCTAGATGAGAGAAGAGTAAAACTCTAGACCAGATTTTGATTGATTTATACACATACTGGAGGATCCACAGTCTGGGAGGGAGAATGAGCTAGTTGGGGATGTCTCTACTTACTGCAGAGAGGTTGGACTACATGATGACCTCTAAAGGTTCCTTCCAACCCAGTGCTTTCTATGAGTCTATGATTTCTTTGGAGACAGGACTGACTGTCTAAAGGAGAATATATTGTGGAAGCTGTCCATATCATAGAATGGTTTAAATTGGAAGTGACCTCAAAGTTAATCCAGTTCCAATCCCCTGCCACAGGCAGGGACACCTCCCACTAGTACAGGTTGCTCAAGACCTCGTGCAACCTGGCCTTGAACACCTCCAGGGAGGGAGCAGCCACAGCTGTTCCAGTGTCTCCACACCCTCACTGTAAAAAAACTTCTTCCTAATATCTAGTTTGAATCTCCCCTCTGCCAGTTTTAACCCATTACTCCTCGTCCTGTCGTTGCAAGACCTTGTAAATAGTCCCTCCCCAGCATTCTTGTAGGCCCCCTTCAGATACCAGAAGGCCACTCCAAGGTCTCCTGGGAGCCTTCTCTTCTCCAGGCTGCAGAACTCCAACTCTCGTAGACTGTCCTCAGTAGAGGTGCTGCAGCCCTCTGAGCATCTTCATGGCCTCTTTTGGACTGCTCCAACACTTTCACGTCCCTCCTGTGCAGGGGCTCCAGAACTGCACACAGGACTCCAGGTGGGGTCTGAGGAGAGCAGAGCAAAGGGGCAGAATCCCCTCCCTTGCCCTGCTGCCCACACTGCTCTTGCTGCAGCCCAGCACACAGTTGCTGTCTGGGCTGCACTCACACTGCAGGCTCATGTTGAGCTTTTCATCAGCCCAGACCCTCAGGTCCTTTTCCTTAGAGCTGCTCTCAGCCATTCACCACCCAGCCTGGATTTGTGCTTGAGATTGTGCCTACCTAAGTACAGGACCTTACACATGACCTTGTGAAATTTCATGAGATTTACCTGTAGCTGAGGAACAGACACAGCTCTTAAATGCAGCCAGGATGCTTCTAGGACGAGTAGGACACTTTGAGTGCAAGGGCTGTGTTTTGCCTGCCTAGGACCATCCTTAGCTTGCCTTCTTGACAGCTGCCTTGGTGCTTTCCTCCCTGGCATCTCCCCGTGTGGTGCCTGGCGCAGCAGGAGGGACAGAGGCTGCCGTTTGTGTTACAGCTCCCTAAATCACTCTGGCAGCAAGCGTTTTTATGCTGTGATTTGACTCTAGAGGAAACTGCTGCTGAGGACATGACAAAGGTTGGAGCAAACTGAGAGAGCTTCTACCGAGGAGTGCTGAGGATTTACACCATCTTTATTTGACTCTCTGTAGTGTAATGGTGGAAGCTGGCATATAAATGTAGAGTCTGGGCCTCAGTGATGGGGTATGAGTGGATGCAACCCTGATCTGAGACGGGAGGGAGGAGCTGCCTGACACCCTGCTATCAGATGCAAAGTGGGAGAGAGCTGAGCACCTCTGGTGCTACCAGGAGTGCGGGATACAGCCTTTTTACCTACTGCAGGAAAGTCCTTGCCTCACGGGGAAGTGGATGGGCTCATAATGTGGACTTGCAGTTGCACAACCCATCTCTGTCCACAGGTCTGCAAACCCTTCTTGCCCGCAGTAATTCTCACTGTAGCTGGTTTTCATCTTGCATCAGCTCCCTGTGTGAGGACCCTTTGCAGGCAGGCATTCGTTACTATCATCACCTTTAATAGCTTATTGGAAAAAAATACCATTTTAAAAATATATTTTAATTTGTTCATCTTATTATGCTGGAGCTAGAAATGTCTGGGAATATAATTGGAGGGAAAAAGCAATTTCTGGGCTTGCTCATGCTCATAGCCTCTCCCCATAGGTACAATATGTTATCGCAGCGTGTCTAAGACATTATTTTAATTGGTCTGATGCAGACCTTCCCAAGATGAATGACTTGTCTTCATTTTATTACTTCATTTCTACTTCATTGCTTCATTTTCTACCTGTCATAAAAGTGGAGACAAGGAGGCCAGTGTCTGTAGGGAGGATGGTGAGGACTAGCACCTTTTGTAAATCATTCTGATGGTGGTGAACGTTTTTACCTCTGTGATCCGAGCTACGGAGGAAATTGCTGCTCAACTTCTGATGAAACGGAATGGAGCACAATAAAAGAGCAGGAAGGTACAGTCTGAATAATGGGGACAAAAGATGTGGCACGTCACTGGCTTGTAGGAACGTAGGAGAGGAAAAAAAAACCCCAGCTTATGACTTGTTCCTCTGCTTTTTCATTTAGTGTAAACTTGTGCCCTAGGCAATGACAAATAATAAAACTAAGAATGACACAAGAAATGCTGCACAACAAACTACATCTTTAGTTGCTTTCCCCCTTTCTTTCGTCATCCTGGTGATCTTAGAGGTCTTTCCCATCCCATACAACTCGATGATTCTAAGAGGAGAGTAAAGGCAAAGCATTTCTTCTCTTTTCAGTGTCACTAAAAGCATTTAGGATTCACTGCAGTTCATTTGCCCTACTTTCTGTGTTGTATAGCTTGGACAGTTTGTGAAAGCAGTTACTAGGTAAAACAAGGATGTAATTGTGGGGCAGATAAGGTCTTTGATGGCATGGTAGAAAACAGTAGGCACTGTAGATCTCTTGCCAGTGTTACATGTCTTCCTGCTGTACCTTAGCCACTTACAGACCACCTTCTTCCTTCTGCCATTCAAAGTCACATTTAGCATCTTCAAGGATTTTTCTTCCTGTTAGGTGTATGGTCTCTGAATGGAAGGAGAAGGGATTGGATACTCCGCTGACTAGTGCCAGCACAGCAGTGCTGGTAGTGTTCCAGTTGGAAAGGCTCCTGGACAAGCAGTGTCAGTCTGCAAAGTTTGCTCTTTTGTTCTTGTTCTTTCTTTCATTTTTTTTTTCTGCTGTGTCGTCTTCCTGTCTACAAAGCTGTCAAAATTCATCATGTTCTGATTCTCTACGTGTTTACTGAACAATGTTATTTTGCCAATTAAACCATGAAATCAATCCCCACCTTTCTCTCACACCGTTTGTGTACATGAATCCACAAATGTGCATTGAATTCTGCACTAAGCTCGTTTTTGTGAACTCACAACTGCATTTGAGTAGTGACTTTCTGTGCCACTGCTCATCTCATTTATTGTGATAGGGTTGTCATCATTCTTGTTCAGCCAGAGACTCAGGTATTAGTAGTAGAAATACTTGAGATTTATCTTATTCACTTACCATAGTATGTAGCAAACTACATCTGGATCAGAAGCTGAGCAAGTTATCTTGGGAGGAGGAGGAGTCCTAATAGGCATCCTCTGAAATGCTGCTTCTTGTTGAACACCACCTTCCCTGTGGTGATGTCTGCAGGACTGGCAGAGAGAGTTCACACCTACATGGTGGCAATGTGGTGTGTCCATGTTTTATGAACATCTCCAGCAATGGTGACTCCACCATCTATCTGGGGAGCCTGTTCCAATGCCTGCCCACTCTTTAAGGAAATGCTCCGATCCAATCTAAACCTCCCCTGGCACAATTTCAGGCCAGAAGGTCTTCCATCAGCCTACTTTTCTCTAGACTAAACAACCTGATATTCCTCAGCTGTTCCTAACAAAACCTGTTCTCCAGAGACATTTCACACAGCTTTGTTGCCCTTCTTTGGACCTGCTGCAGCACCTCAATGCTGTTGTTCTAGTGAGGGCCTTGAAAGTGAACCCAGTATTTGAAGTTGAGCCTCACTTGTTATTCAGCCAAATACTCTGCTCTCTTTCTAGTAAGCAGGCAGCGTTGCTCTTCCCATGGGTCTTCCTCTGTGGGCTGTGTTTTGCCTTGTGTGAAGCCTTGTGCCAGCCACTATTTTTTTGATGAGACAGCTCAGCCATCCCAGATTCTCTGCACTTAATTGAAATCCCTGTGCTGCTCAGAGCCAGAGAAACAGGCTTTGCTGAGGGTTACTTATGAGGCCAGGCTGAGGCACATGCAGGCAGATTTTAGGCTCACCCACCCCTTGTCCAAGAGGGTATTTTGTCTGTGCATCCACATCTTGTGATGGGAGGGACGGTATGATGAGGAGAGGCTGAGGGAACTGGGGGGTATTCAGCCTGGAGAAGAGGAGACTTAGAGGGGACCTTATCACTCTCTACAAATACTTAAAAGGAAATTGTAGTCAGGTTGGGGTCAGGCTCTTCTCCCCAGAGTCAGGACAAGAGGGCATGGTCTGAAGCTGCACCAGGGAAGGTTTAGATCAGATGTTAGGAAGCACTTCCTCGCGGAAAAGGTGATTGGCACTGGAATGGACTGCCCAGGGAGGTGGTGGAGTCACCATCCCTGGAGGTCTTTACGAAAAACTTGGGCGTGGCACTTGGTGGCATAGTTTAGCTGATGTGGTGGTGTTAGGTTACAGGTTGGACTTGATGATTTCAGAGGACTTTTCCAGCCTCAGTGATGCTGTGTTGCTTTATCATTGCGTGCACTCAGAAGGTGTTTTTTTCCCCCAGTTCTATGGCATTCTGTGGTCTGTATGGTATTTTAATGACTCTTCAAGAACTTTAATGTTCCCTCTTGTCCTAAAACTCCTCTGATTCTTGCTGTTCTCACAGGATCAGGATCATGACAGCATTCCAGAGGCTCTCATTATGTTGTGTGATCGTTTTCTAATTCCTGCTCAATTCATGACATTTCCTTTTCTGAGAACACTTTTAGCACTGCTTACCAAAGGTGAACTTGCAAATATGTAATGTACTGGGGAGAAAAAAAAATTAATTAAATTGCCATTTGCTGTACAGCAAATTCCTTGCTCAGAAGCATCTTGAAGCTCAATGTGCAGATGACATTGCATGACTAAAGGCCTTAGCTAGCTGACCTTTAGCATCCCTCTAAAAATAGATCCCTTTCAGCGCTGGCTCTCTTTCAGCAGCAGGTGGGGTTGTCCAATGGGTCTTCATTACCTCTGGCACTTTCTCAGTGAAGCATGTGAAAACTAGATGTTTTTTCACTCTCTATTGTAGAGCAATATCCTGCATTTCTCAGTGCAAAGACTTCCTGTTACCTAATGCTTTTAAATGTCTTTAAATAAATATTGAACAGGAAGATCAATGCCCATACACTTTAAAGATACACACTGTCTTTTGATGCCAATTAATCTGAGTTTGAATGTATTGATTTGGTTCAGCCTAATATTAACAAGAGCAGTTCAGAACTAATATTTCATAATCGTCAGGACTCATAGATTGTAATGACAGGGTTGAAAACCCTCATCGTACATTAAGATATGGATTAATTAATTAATTGACAGAAGTACAAATTCAGCCTGATGGAACTTGACCCAGAATTTCTTTTCTGTTCTTGAAGTTGTGCCTCACAGCTCTTAAAAGAAACCAAGAGATGTGTGAGACCTCGGTTTGTATCTAGTTCTTTTTATGACCATCTATTGGGGGAGGAAACACAAATCCAACAGACAACAGTAAGAGTGCTGTACTTGGAAAGAAAATGAAACAAACCTTCTGGTTCTAATTGTTGTGTAAACAGTGTAGCAACAGTGATGAGATAATCTGGAAGTGGGAGCTGTGATTGATGTTTCAGTGTAATGGAAAATTAATTCCAAACAACTGTAATCCCTTTTTAATTCTTCTTGAAAATGGCATTCTCCTCCTGGGCCTGATTTAGTCAGGTTTCAAGGTTCAGACAGCTTTAGGACTACTGGGGGTTGGTCTAGATGATCTTTAAAGGTTCCTTCCAAACCAAACCATTCTCTGGTTGCCCCTAAGTTACATTGTAAAACTCAATACAGATAATGATTTCAGATATTATGAGAGAAATATTTGCAATGAAGATCCAGTGTTGAGTCTCAGCACCGTAAGTGCTCTTGCTGAGGACATAACATTGTTACACTTTGCAGTATGTTAGGGATTGGAAGTGACCTATTGTTACTCCCAATTAATGCCTGGAGTGTAAAAAAAAAAACCAAAACCAAAAAAAACCCAAACCACAAAAAACCCCACCCTAAACAATAAAACAAAAAATACATTTTGTAGTATAATATACTTAAGTGTCACTGCAGGATTGTGTGATTTACCAGTCTTGCTGGGGAATTTTGGAAGGCACTGTTAGACTGGGATTTGGAGTCTGCAGCTGCTGTTCACATTCTGTCTCAGCAGCTGGAGTTACTGTAATTGCCATTTCCATATTGTATCTGTTCAGACTCAATTATAAGTGTTTTGTTGCATAGTGAAATATGAATAATTTTCCATTTCTTAATTGTACTTAGAGGAGTGGGCAGGTCTGGAGTGGGCTATTTAAGACTGAAACATCCTACCTGTTTTGATGTGAAGAGTTTCTTTTGATCTATCTTTCTGTAGATCATGTGAAGTAAAAACCTAGTGAGAGATCAGCTCAGTCCTGCTATGTCATATCCAGTCACCTGGTCTAGCAACTTGCAATCTGCAGCATTCAGGCACGGACCCTAGATATCATTGCTGGTGATGATCAGTGTGAGGATTTTGGGTTTTATCTCAAATGTATGCTATGTAGGTTATTATTTTATTTCTTCGTGTTCTAATATCACTTTTCTCTTCAAGCCATAGTGAAAATGTTGCTCTTCCTTGGCAGATCTGGCATTACTATTTCAGTTTTTGGAGTTCTATTTGCGCAGGGGAGATCCATGAAAGTCACTGGAGGGTACCATTTATATCACCAGTCCAGAGATTGCAGTACAGGTACACCCTGTGCTTCCATAAGCAGCATAGGTCAGAGAGGAGAATTCTGCCATTGTGCCTTTCAGTCCTTATGATGGACTTCGATGTTATTTAATGCTTGATGCTGTTTTCTATTTAATGTTATTTTCTCTACCCTCTTATTGTTGTATTCAGACTAATTCTCTTGCTTCTTGTGTGCAGACATATTGATTAGGGAGGACTACTCTTTGCCTGACTGGAAGATCAAGATAATCATAACAGCAAATTAACGAGAAAATAATTACGTCCTGTTGCTAATGATACTTCCACGTGCTCTTTGTTTTTATGGATTTCTGAGCATGACACCCAAAAAAATAGCCTTCCAGTATGAGCAGTGGAATGAAGCTTCACTCGCAAGTGTGATACACTTATGCATGAAGATGTGTTCGCCACAACAACCGCATGCAGAGCTACAGGCTGGGGTCGGAGTGGCTGGAGAGCAGCCAAACAGAAAGGGATCTGGGGGTGCTGATTGGCACCCGCCTAAACATGAGCCAACAGTGTGCCCAGGTGGCCAAGAAGGCCAATGGCATCCTGGCCTGCATCAGGAATAGTGCGACCAGCAGGAGCAGGGAGGCCATTTTCCCCCTGTACTCTGCACTGATTAGGCCACACTTTGAGTACTGTGTCCAATTCTGGCCCCCTCAATTTAAGAAGGAAATTGAGGTGCTTGAGCGTGTCCAGAGAAGGGCAACGAGACTGGTGAGAGGTCTTGAGCACAGCCCTATGGAGAGAGGCTGAAGGAGCTGGGATTGGTTAGCCTGGAGAAGAGGAGGCTCAGGGGAGACCTTCTTGCTGTCTGCAACTACCTGAAGGGTGGTTGTGGCCAGAAGGAGGTTGCTTTCTCTCAGGCAACCAGCACCAGAACAAGAGGACACAGTCTCAAACTGTGCCAGGGGAAGTTTAGGGTGGAGTTGAGGAGAAGGTTCTTGACTGAGAGAGTCATTGACTGCTGGAATGGGCTGCCCAGGGAGGTGGTGGAGTCACCATCCCTGGAGGTGTTCAAGGCGGGTTTGGACGTGGCACTTGGTGCCATGGTCTGGTCTTGAGGTCTATGATCTCGGGTTGGACTTGATGGTCTTTGAGGTCTCTTCCAACTTTTGTGATACTGTGAAGATGAGATGAGGAAACACTAAGTGAAATCAAAGTGATAAATCACAGTAAGAAAACCCAGTGCAGAATTCCCTGAGCAATATGGTGCAAGATTTACCCTTCTCTGATCCTTGCTTTCAAGTTATTCTTCTGGTCACATTTTAGAAGTATTTCAACTCTGCCATTAATACCTTTTTGAAGATGTTTGTCTGCTGTATATCAGTAAGTTCCTGGCATGTCACAAATATGCCTGAAATAATCAAGTTGGAAATACAGATGACAGTCAGCTGGTGTCCTTCTGCAATGACCAGCATCTGATGTGTCTACTTTTTATTTTACACTCCGCAAGTCAGCAAGGCAAGGAAAGAAGCAGATGTCATTAGAAAGGCTGTGTAATAACAAATGCATGCAATTACAGCATGCTGTGTTCACATTGTACTTTTCCCAGAATCAGGTCAGTTTTGCATAGAAGTTTGCCTCTTGCCAAAAATCCTCCTGCATCTTTTAGCTTCTTTTTAATTGTCCTTGGAAGTACCACTTCAGAACAGGCTAGGTAAAGAGCTGAAACCAGATCAGACATGCAGATAGGGGAGGCGCATCTGTAAAGACTCTTTAAATGATAGTAGAAAAAAAAAACCCATGCAGCATATTGGTTACTCTGAAGTAGAGAAGACTTTTTTGTTTTATAAAATTAGTTGATGGTTTGACAGCTTTATAATAAACAGATGCTCATGCTTAAGCATTTCCCTCAAACTGAAACAGAGCCAAGAGCTGCACCACGCACGCAGCTGTGAAGTATGTCTCCTAGTCAAGCATCTCCTTTCTATCCCTCTGGAGTTTCAAGTTTTAATTGTATACATTTTCTGTCAAGTTGCAGTTCTCATTTGTTATGTCCTCCAGGTAACATAATAGAGAACAATCTGGGCACTGCATAAAATAGTTCGAGGTGTTCATTATCCCCTCCTCCCTGTACAGTAGCTGCCTCAGGGTGGATGATTTAGCAGGTCTAAGCTGGTAGGCTTTTATGGTTTAGGTGCTTCAGGTTTATGATGAAAAACAATGTTTGTTGGATGATTTCTTCCTGCTTTAAAGAGAGAGCATTAAAAGAGCATTTCAGAACTAAAGTAGCAAGTAACAGTTACCTCCACATACATGTGCCTGTACTTCATCTCAGCCAGGCTTTGTTACTCAAGAAGCGGTGGAAGGATCCAGAAAGAGCTTTCCTGACATACTGCTGATTTCCTTAGCTGATCTCACTTTACTGACACTCCCCTCTCTGAGTGATTGCTTTTTCACTTACAAGTCTTAAAATAACCTCTGCTGTTGCTAGAAGAGGTTTAATAAATAGAAATAAATGAATACGTAGCATTTATTAGCACAAGATGTGGATAGCTTCTGGCTGGTAAAACTGCTTTGTCAGGGAGAACATAAAAATGGAGCAGAATCAATCACCAGGAGAAACCTTAGTGTTGCTAGTTGGCAGTGAGGAAGGTTTCTCGTGTTCACTCAGGAAGAACGTTGGCTCCGCTGCCCCCAGCAGGTTCTATGCTGGGTGCTGCCGGCTGATTTAGGTGACACTGGTCGCACTGCTGCCTTGTCTCCTGTGTCCATGCCAGTGAGCAGGTTGGCTCTGGACGGTTTTGTCAGCTGCAGCTTTTCTGCCAAAAATTATTTTCCCTTCTTGTCTTCTTGACCCTACTCTGGGGGAACTGCCTGCAGAGATTCCAGGTTTGTGATCGTCTTCCTGGAATATCCAGGTGAATGGCTTCTGGGCTAACACTGTTGAGGAGGTACCAGTGATAGTGATGCTGATGCTTGGCTTGAGTCTATGGACATTTGATGGGCTGGGCATTAGTTTAAAATCTAGCAAGGTGTTTTTCTTCTGAAACAGACCAGTTGTGAAGAGGATTGTGCAGGACATCACCCACCTCTGAGGTTACACAGATCAGTCAGCTGTTACTTGATGTTCAGTCTCAGGTTTATACAATGTCCTTCATGCAGAAATCCAAGGTAGCTTGAAAATTAGTTCCATATCACATGTAATTCCTAATAGGATCACTTAAAAAAATCTTAAACAAATGACCTTTATGACAAGAGGTAGCAGGCACAATAGTGAACATTTCGAGTTCCATCTAAATGCGAGGAGGAACTTTGTTACTTTGGAGGTAGAGCATTGGAACAGGATGCCCAGAGAGATACAGGAGTCTTCATCTCTGAAGTCATTCAAAACCCACCTAGACCTGTTCCTTTGGAACCTGCTGTAGATGCACCTGCTCTGTCAGGGAAGTTGGACTAGATGATCTCCAGAGGTCCCTTCCAACCCCTGTCACTCTGTGCTTCTAAGAGTCTGTGGTTTAGCACTCCCACGTGTTCCATTGCTTAATCGGCAATATGTTTCTAATCCAGAGAGAAATCTGACTTGACTCTTTCAGTGCTGTGATTTTAGTTGGTGTGATTTTGAGAATGGAAAGGCTCCACAACTCTCCAGAAGCTCAGGGGCAAGAGTTACAGGTCTGCAGAGTAGGCAGGGTATGCCAGCTGGAGCCAAGACAGGGAACGTGCAGTGGACAGGAGAGAATGTTGGTGTAAGTTAGTCTGCAAACCCACTCCATTCTCTTTTACCTGCAAAGAGTGCAGCTGCTTAGCTGGAGAGCTGGCAGTGGAGTGGAGCAGTGAGCACAGCACTGCACTGCTCCTGCATTGCTGCCTGCACAGTTCCCAGCACAGTGAAGCCATCTGCATTACAGGCAAGTAGTGAAAGGGAAGCTAAAGGGAAATGATCTCTGTGTGAGTAGATAATGCTTCAAGTTTGGAAAATATTTTCTATCACATACTCCACTGATTCTTTTGTCTAAGTGTTGCATGATTCCATCTAGCCACACTTGCCTCATTCATTTGCTTTTTTTTTTCCCCCAATATGTCTACAATTGATTTTTACTTTCATAAATGTTTTGAAGAGCGATTTTCCTGTGTAGATGAGGGATATTCAGGATGGATCTGTTTATCTGCCTTCTCTATATTAGACTGTAATTATTAGTAGGCAGAAGGACGTGTGGGAAGCGCATAAGGACGGCTGAAATGTCAATAAATCTAGATTAGACTTTGCTCTTCTCTTCACCAGGAGCTTAACTGAGTTTGTATTTTAAATAAGGCGTCATTGTATGTAGATATTTAGGAATATGTATGTAGAATGGAAGAGGGTGGGAATTGTGAAGTGGTTTGGATTGGAAGGGACCTTCGAGATCCTCTAGTTCCAACCTCCCCCTGCCATAGGTAGGGATATCTTCCACTAGACCAGGATGCTCAAGGCCTTGTCCAGCCTGGCCTTGAACACATCCAGGAAGGGGCCATCCACAACCTCTGTGGGCAAACTGTCCAGTCTTAGCATCCTCACTGTAAAAAAATTCTTCCTAATCTCCACTCTAAATCTCCCCTCTGTCAGCTTAAATCCATTGCCCCTCATCCTGTCACTACACGTCCTTGTAAAATGTCCCTCCCCAGCTTTCCTGTAGCCCACTTTAGGTACTGGAAGATCTCTATAAGATCTCTATGAAGCCTTTCTTTTTTTTTTTTTTTTTTTTTTTTTTTTTTTTTTTTTTTTTTTTTTTTTTTTTTTTTTTTTTCTCCCCCCCCCCTTTTTTTTCCTCTCTGT